>CATIWO010025512.1:0-15575 GCA_949673435.1 Macaranga tanarius | reverse complement strand
CAAGGAATTCGGCATAGATGAAGAGCATGAATTCATCAATTGTCTGTGCATTCTGCATTTGTATTTGTCTGTATTCTCCAAGACTATACCACCATTCCTTTAGTGAACCTGTCATACTAGCAATGAAGGCAGCAAAAACTTGTGTTGTTGTCTTGCCAGGTTTTTGCAGTTCTAACATAAGCCAGGAGGTCATCTCATGAATGCGATTTCTCCACTTAGAAGGAGGGATATCATCGAAAGTGTGCCAGGATTTAGGAGTAGAAAAACTACTATTCGGAAGTCGAGGTCTGGGAGAGGCATCTTCAAGAGAAGGCATACTATTAGTATCAGATTGATGTTGAACAGTGGGTTCTTCAGGTTTGGGAATATTCATGTTCATTGGGAGATAAGTATCAGAATCAGAATTTTCATTAGAGGATGAATATGGAGCAGACAGAGCTTGATGAAGAACAGGGTGATCTGATATCTGAGTGTGAAGGAAATTTGTAGTGATATTTTGAAGAGCTTAGGTTAAAGAGAATTGTGGTGCTTTGTCTTTTGGTTCTTTAGGTTTAGGAAAACTTGGTGATGGCTTATCAGAAAAGGATTTATTTTGAGGTGTAGGCGTAGGTGTAGGGAAATTGTTCTTGCCAAACATTCTATGGTAAGCCTCTCGATTTGGATCGAGAACAGGAACTGCCAAAGGTTGTGGGTAGATTGGTAGAGGTGGCTGAAAAGCAGGTGTAGGTGGCCAGAGATGAGCAGGTATAGGATTGAATCCTAAACTTTGTTCTTGTGACCTTTTCAGAGATTCAATTTGAATGCGAAGAGACTTAAGTTCTTTTTCTGGAACATCAAAAGGCAATTTGTTGTGCAACAAATGCATGATTTCATGATGAAGTTCTTCCATTCTTTTGAGGCATCCCTGTAAGGGATCAATTGCTGCTTTTTGTATAGCAAAAAGAGGATGTTGGTCAAAACTAGAAGCTTGAACATATTCTTTGACTTGGGGTTGTTTAGTAGGAAGCAGATTTTTGATGGTGGAAGAAAAACGGTGTTTAGGTTTGGTGTAAGAATAATAAGGGTTAAGAATTAGTAGATCGGTTATGGGGATTTTATCATCATAATGAAAAGTGAGTTCATAAAGATGATCTAGTTTATGAGTTTTAGAAGAAGATGAAATAAGCATTTTATCAGAAGAAGAAGCCATGAATAGAAGAACTATTTCTTCCGGATGTTTACCAGATAAAACATGAACAGTACTGGCTTTGATACCAAGTACAGATGGAAGGTATATCTAGCACTTGAACTATGAGAAACAAGGTAATGTTATATGAACAGGCCAGAGCAGAACAACGGCCTTTCCACAGCGGCCTTAAAATAGCTCAACAGCCCTTTAATCATATAAACATTGTTAGGATCTCATAACCAAATTTATATACAGACCATCTCATAATCAGGATCCAAAACGATAACTGTTAATGATTTATCTGAGTATTCACCCAAAAGAAATGGAAGAAAGAGAATTTAGCTCATGATGTTTTTAGAAAACACACTAAGAAATTTTATTTCAGAATTTACTCTGCTTAACAAGCAAACACAAATCTCCTTTTATAGCCAGGAGATCTAACAAAACGACAAACTAGAAAATTTGCAAAAAGCAGATAAGGAAACACACTCAAAGCGCACTAACTTAACATAATACAATTATTCAAAATATTGCACACACTTATTTTCCATAATAATGAATTTAGGGGATCCCTAAATTGCAGTGAGGCTCATGATGGTCTGGATTCTGACAGGCACATGCATTTTCCCACCATTGGACAGATGGTTGAGTTGAGTCTTGTCTGTCTTGATAAGGCTCATATGGGTCCTAGGAGTCAGGATAATATTGACCTGGAGGTCCTAGTGGTAAAGTAGATAAGGATAACGTCAATTCTGGTTGATTCGAGCTGGATGGGCCTGTATTGGGCTGGACCTGAGACTCATAAATCTTTTGGCGAATACGACGACCTTCAATAGTATGGGCAGGATGCTGATGTGTGAGTCCAAGATGTTGAAAAGGCCTACCAAGGGCTAAAGATGGCCATTCTTCTGTCTGTTGAAAATTATCGGGCTCAATTGAACATTTGCCTCCTCTCTGGTTAAAAGAAAAGTTTACGCATATCCATTTTGGTGCTGTCCGATTAGCACTAACTTTTCATGCTCGAAAAGGCTTGGCTACTACTGCCAGAATCGCCCTTCTCGATACTCGCTTCTCAGATTATCAACAAGCATGTATTGGCACTGTTGAGACTACCTTGAACACTGGCACAGTCTTAATTACCCTTTTCCCTAATTTTTGTATGGCTCTGCGAGATCCATTTCTCTTATTTGCCCTGAAGGTCCAAATTCAGATCGTAGGTGCTATTCCTACAGTCCAGACATATATGGCAACTTTACACTATCAGTTGGTATACAGAGTCCAGAATCACTCTCTGGATTTCCAATTGCCTAATCAGACAGATGATGCTCTACTTATTCAAGTAGACTCTCACCAAGTTCCCAGCCTGACATATGTCCCAAAGCAAATTCCTAGAACCGATCTTCTAAAGCTTATTCCTGAATCATGGGTTACTGGTTACGAGCAAGAACAATCTACAGTTCAAGCTTCAGCCCCAGTTCAATCGACTGAATCCACTTTCACCAAAACTCTTGATGGCAAAACTAAAATTACTTTTCATAAAGTAACAGAGCCTTCAGCTCCCCCTTGTTTTCCCATACAGTTTATGATGAGTGAACCAATGCCACCAATTCAATATTTTTCTGGTTCTGGACAACCCATTTATGAGTTCCAATCTGCTGATAATCATATCTACTGGGATGTTTGTCACTGCACTTCTTGTCAAACCCTTCAGTCTGATTGTACCCTGTCACCTAAAAAATCATCCAAGAAACCCAATCTTTTTAAAACTTATCAATCTGGAGATTATACCATCGCTCCTTTGGGTCAGCCGTCTGGAAAATTTGACTATCTTGTCAAATACACACCTCCTCCTACTTCTTCTCTCCCTGATATCCCTGCTTCAGGATGGCATGATGAGGATTATCCTGATCCTCCACCTCCTCCTTCTGTTTCACCAACATGTAAACCAAAAGCTTACTGGCAGCCAAAAGCTCAGTCTCCGCTTCCTGCTATCAGTGTTATGCAAACACCAGTCAAGATTCATGATCAAAGTCAACCTTCTTTTCAATATTCTGACAATGATTTTCCATCTTTGGAAAACGTTGAGAATAAGCAGCAAAATGTTACTTACATGTGGAAACGCCGTTGTTCTGCTCTGGCCTGTTCATATAACATTACCTTGTTTCTCATAGTTCAAGTTAGTTGCATGTATGGGCATGGAGTGCTGGTCCTCAGCAACAATTGTGTCTTTACTCAACGACCTGGACACTAGGGGTGGCCACGAGCCGGTTTCGGCCCGGAACTGAACCGGAACCGGCCCGATCAAATTCGGAACCGGAATTGGTCAAATCCGGAACCGAGCTGAACCGAGGGTGGGACCGGTTCAGGGCCGGTTCCACCATTCTGGAACCGTGAACCGACGGTTCCGGTTCGGAACCGGCCGGTTCAGGTTCGGAACCGGCCGGTTCTGGTTCATTTTATGAAAAAAAATCAAATTATGTTAAAAATTAAAAAAATGCAAGTTACAACTCTTTATAAAATTCAAATTTTGTTTTCTAAAATAATACAAATTTTTTACAGTGCGTAAAAACTGAACCGAAAAAATCGGAACCGTGAACCGGAATCGGCCCAGAACCGGGGTTAAGCCGGTTCCGGTTCGGTTCCACCTTAGGTCGAACCGTGAACCGGCGGTTCCAAACCGGAACCGGCCGGTTCATGAACCGTGGCCACCCCTACTGGACACCATAGAAAAGGAGCAGGGTGAGCATCGGTAGATTTGGTTTGATTTAAAAATACTTAAAACTAAACTAAATTGAACCTATTTTGATTCAAAATTGAATCAAACTAAATTAGTTGTTGAATCGAATCAAATTAGTTTGGTTTGTTTTTTTTTTGTTTTAACTTTTTTTATTTTTTGTAATTTTAAACCCATTTCATTTATTTAATTTTGAAATATTCTAATAAGATTAATAAGATCTATTGCTAATTTTTTATATTTATTTTTTTATTAATTTTTTAGAAAATTAAATGAACCGATTCTCTAAAATATATTTAAATATTTTTTGTTAGTATTTTTTAGTATTAAATAATTTTATTAAGAGTTTTATGTATTTAGAAACTAATATTATTAATAAAATTTAAAATATTATTACTAAACCAATCAAACCGAATTTTAAATACATATAAAATTTTAAAATGTACTATAAATTCGGTTCAGTTTGATAGATTGTTTTACTATAAAAACCGAATTGAACTGAACTTATTTCGATTCGGTTCGATTTAAATCGAATTATTATATTTTATTATTGAAATCGAACCGAATCAGTCAGTTCGTTTAATTTTTCAGTTTTCAGTTATTTTTGCTCACCTCAACATAGAATAGTATAGTATAACAGCCTAAGAACATAAATAACTACACAATAGTTAATGAAAGAGTCTTACCTATATCGAGTGTATTATACACAATAATAAAATTTAATATACATTCTCAATGCTTAATTAATAAAAATAAAATATATTATAAATTTTACCATAAGATGTAATATATTTAATGTAGTCAAAATCTCCCAATCTACTGTAACATACTCTTTGTGTATCATGATGAGTTCACTGCTGAAAACCTTTGTAGGTTTTTTCTTTAACAAACCTTTTCTAAGTTGTTTCGGCTCTCCATCAAGTTCATCAACATGTAGTTAATCCATATCACTACGATTCCTGAATGTACAAAATCGCAATTGCGTGCACTGTTTAGTTTAGTTTAGTTTTTGTTTGAACATAATGTAATTGCATCCACTTTTAGCTTGCCTCTATTGCAAGGCAATCAGAAATTGTACTATTCTTCAATTCTTTTGTTCCCTAATTAAATTCATTTGCTGAAGAAAGTAGTTGCGATCCTGTTGGGTGGGACAGTCCTCAGAGGATGGTGGAGTGGATTGTATTCCGTCCCGTCATTTCAGCAGGACGAGACTGACCCTCTTCGCTGTCTCTTCGATTTACTTGTGGAGTGGTGTGGACCTATTATAATAAGGCTAAAGTGCAAATTCGACCTTCACATTTTGTCTTAATTCACATTAGATCTTTCTTTTAGTCCAATTAGATTTTTTTTTTTAAAAAAAAAATCAGATCTTATTAGACTTTTTGTAAATACAATTAAATTCTATAAGTTTTTTAAATACAAGTAAATACTATAAACTAAAGAAAATTAATTTTAATAGTTAAAAAAAATTGTTTAAACTAACAAATAAAATTGAGAATATATATATATAAAGTTTTTAAATTTTTTTAAACTACACAATAATGTTTTAAACCTTTTTAAAATTTTCTTGAATTTTTTTTAAACCGAAAAAATTTAAAAACTTTACAATCAACTGATATATACATTTCAAAAAATGGACAATTTTATTTGAGCAATTTGATAATTGACCAAAATTTAATTTTAACAGTTTAAATAAAAAAAAAATTATTCATCAATTTAATTTTAACAATTAACTAACAAAAGTTATATAAATTAATGAATAAAATTGATTAATTTTTTTGAGATATATATATCATATAATTCTAAAATTTTTAAGTTTATAAAAAAAATCTAAAAAATTCAAGAAAAATTTAGAAAATTTTAAAAAACTTTTGTGTTTGTTTTAAAAATTTTAAAAACTCTGTAATTTGATTATATATTTTTTAAAAAAATTATCAATTTTATTTATTAGTCTAAATAATTTTTCATTAGTTAACCATTAAAATTAATTTTTTAATTTATTGGACTTAATTGTACTAAAAAATGTTTATAGCACTTAATTGTATTCATAAAAGGTCTAATATGATCCAATTTTAATAAGAAAAAGTTCTAATTGGACTCAGAAAAAGTTCTAATGTAAAATTAGGACAAAACGTAGAGTTCCAATTTGCACCTTTGGCCATAATAATAATAATAATAATAATAATAATAATAAAGAAATAATTTTTTGTTGGATTATGGATACCCATGACTTAATCCACTTTCAAATTCAAAAAGAAATTAATTTGATATATTATCTAAATAATAATTTATTTTGAGTTTTGAATTTGGATATTAAAGACTCTAAATAAAACTCTACTTCTACCTATTTTTAATATGATATGAGTTTTATGTTCTGTACGTAGAACTCTCAATAAAATACAATACGCAAAAATACGCTTTCTACACAGAAAGCTCTTCTCCTATCGTCTTTCATCCCGATGGTATTTAGATCGTAAAAATAATGGCCTTTGCTCTAGTAGTTGAGGCTTCGATCATCATATCTATTACGTATTTCGCTACAGAAGAAAAGAGTTAGTAATTTCTATTATTTTTCTTTCATTGGTATCAGAGCATATTTTCATGATTTAATACCATTGGCATGATTTTGTTGAAAAAAAATAAAAAATAAAAAATATGCTTTGGTTAATGCACTGTATTTTCTAGAAATCTGTATTTTTTCTGTCTTCTAGTGCATATATATGTTTTTATTTTTAAAATAATATGAATATTGGTATCATTATTTTAGAAGAGGTATTTTAAAGTTTTGACTTTCCCAATGAGACGATGACACCCGAAAACCCCCCATCGGATAAAACTCGGGCGTCAGAATTGGCCGATAAGGCAGCGCGTGGCCTACACGCGCCACCTTACGTGAGTGGAGTTTTGGATTCACTTAGCGTATGGGCTGGCCACGTGGTGATAGCTGATTGGGAGCTCAAGACATGTGGGCCAATAGGCTTCTGCCACATGGCAAAAGCTATTGAGTTAGCGTCTGCATCATCAAGACATGGACCAATGAGATGTGTACACATGGCACACATCTTACACGTGGCAGATGACGTGTCTGCCACGTCAGCTCATTTTACCAATCACGAGGTTGACACGTGTCTACCACGTTGTAGACATATTGACACGTGGCGGTAATGTGACCGACACATAAGAACTTAGGACCAATAGTATGTCGACACGTGGCATACACGTCAAATGATATGGACCAATCACCTTATGACACATGGTATCAATTAAAAAATAATAAAAAAAAGGATTTTGATCGGTGCGTGGCGCGCGTAAGCACTGTAAAAAATTCCATTTTTAGTTTTGATTTTTTCCCAGAATGTATATTTTGATTTTTCTATTTTTTTGGTAAATTTTTTGAACATCTAGAAAATAATTTTTAATTTTTTCTTGATATGAAAAATATTTAATTAGATAAAAATTGTTTAAAAATTATTTTCTATCTTCAGTAAAATAATTTGTGAAAATTAAATTTTTAAAATGCATTTTTTGAAATTTTTATTGTCTCCATGCATAATGATATTAATTGAAAATATATTTTCAATTATCTTAGATTGTTACTTTGTGTAATAAACTAAAATTCTTTTTCTGTATTATGTACAGAAAAGGAAGTCATTATGTAAATACCCGCAGTCATTAGGAATGACCATCAAAGGCAAAGAGTCCGTCATCTTAGAAATACGATTTGTAAGATGAGGATGGAGACTATGATGTGTTGAGATGATATTGATGCATTAATTGAACATATAATAAGTGTCTATAAAAAGATGTGAAGATGCATTTTGTGTGGTGGTTACCTTCGAGGTCGTGACCTTAATGGTCTCATGTCTGATATAGTAAAGACCTCTAATCGTGGTGATTATGGGAGAATTTTGCATCAAGCATGGGTTAATAATATTAATCATGACTACATGGATGCTATAAGAGCATTTTTGAAGATCATATCAATAAGAGGAGTGATGAGAATGGTTCTTCCTCCTGAAGACATAGTCCTAAGAAGTGAACAAATTATGAAGCATCTACAATACATAAAGGAAATACTGTACTTTGTTTCTTATGGACTCAAGTATGGTCTCTATAGGTCTAACCCCTTAAAAGTACATTTACATTGCAAATGCGTCAGTTCCTTGAATAGTCTCAGTAACTATTATTTTAGTGATATCATTTGATGTTTAGAACATCATTACTTTAGTTATGATTATTGGATTTGGATGTTCGTTTATATTTTGGTTTCTTTTATAATTTCTTAATAAATGTTTGAGATACATGTATCCAACAAATGCAATTTCTTAGTTTGCTTATTTAATTGTATTTATTTACAATATTTGAATGTGTTTATTTATTGCATGCAAAAGACTAAATTATATAATCATAAAACTTTAGAGTTAGAGAACTTAAAAGTTTGATCAAATAATCTTTACTTCTGTGCATAAACTTTTAATTAGTAATATCAAACATTAGAACTTGGATAATAATTGGAAACTTAATGACCTTTTCGAATCTAGGTCTAGTGGGAGATTTTATTAGTTAATATGTTAAATGCATGGTAGTTATGTGTATTGTCTGTTCTCCTAACGAAGTATAACTGTTAATTATTGAAGATCACAAGGATCCACAATGACAACTGCCACCAAGTCCGTTGTTGCTGAGCTTAACAAGGACCTCAAGTTGAATTGGGATAATTATGAGGTCTGGAGCATAAAAATTCAATATGTGCTCGAAGAACAAGAGGTTCTTGACATGCTAAACATTGTTATGACTGAGCCTGAGGATGGATCCACTATCCAGCATAGGCGGGATAGAAAGGCGTACCAAATATAGAAAAAAAAAATTCTACTGCTCGCATCATTCTACTTAGTGCAATGGATGATGACATTACTAAGCAATTCAAAAGGTTTGAGAATGCAATGGAACTTTGAAATACTTTGAGGGAAATGTTTAAAGGTATGTCTTTGACTAAGCTTCGCTCACTGACCATTAAATTCGACACCTATAAGAAACATCTTGATCATACAATAAAAAAAACATTTAAGAGAGATGTCAATATGATCAGTGAATTGAATGATGTTAGTTAATTATTGACCGAGGAGCAAAAGATTCATACTGTCATTCGCTCTTTGCCCAATAGTTAGGAGCACATGAGGATGCACTTAACACACTCAAAGAATATAAGGAACTTTAAGGATGCTGCGTGACATTTGGAGTTAGAGGAAGATCGACTTGCATTGGTCAAATTTAATGCACAAGTGCATTACACTCAAGGAAGCTCCTCTACTAGAATGAGTTCTAATAAGGACAAACATAAAAATCAATGCAAAGGGAAGGCTAAGGGGCTGAAAAAGCAAAAGTAAGGACATAAGAAGAAGGGTAGGTCAAAGAATAAAAAAAGATCAATGTTGCACGTGTGAGGTACTACAACTGTCAATAAAAGGGGCATTATGCAGAAGATTGCATTGAGCCTAAAAGGGTACACCCTATTTACTCATATGTGAGTGAAGCTTGTGTATCTAGTTATGTGTTCTTAGCTAAATTTAATCCTTTATGGATTGATGATTCAGGAGCAACCGATTATGTAACAAAGGATCATGGAGCCTTCGTAGAGTTCTAATGAGTACCTGACAGAGAGAGATGGACCTATGTAAGAAATAATATAAGGATTTCAATTAAGGGAATAGGTATATGTAAATTAGTTTTACGTGGTAGTCAAACCCTTCTCCTGTATGATATTTTCTATGCTCTAAGTATTTATAGGAATTTAGTCTCTATTCTTATTTTATTAAAATTTGATTTCGATTGGTACTTTTGTGATGACAACGTACGTTTATGTTTGAGTACAACATTTTATAGTTCTGGTTTTAGTTTGGATGGTTTTATTAGTATAGATATTGATCATGTCAATTTTAATAATAATGTTAGTTTTTCTTTAGTTACTACTATGCATAATCATGAAAATGATGTGCATTTATGGCATGCTAGATTGAATCATATTGGCCAAGATCGAATGAGTAAATTAGCAAAATAAGGCCTTTTAGATAATTTAGAAAAAGTCGAATTATCTACTTATGAATATTGCCTTAACAAAAAACTAACTAGAAAACCATTTGGAAAAGCAATTAGATCCAAATTTCCTTTGCAATTAATTCATTCCGACATATGTGGTCCAATGAATGTGAGGACTAGGCATGGGACCTACTACTTCATCACCTTTATAGATGACTATTCTAGATATGGTCATGTCTACTTAATATCCCACAAATATGAAGCTTTAAGTTGCTTTAAAACTTTTATGAATATAGTGGAAAATCAATTAGATAGAAGGATTAAAGCCTTGAGAACCGATCGTGGTCGTGAATATCTTTCTTATGATTTTAAGACTTTATGTAATGAAAAAGGAATTGAGCATCAATTGTCTATTCCTAGAACTCCTCAACAAAATAGAGTTGCTGAAAGAAGAAATAGGACTCTTTAAGATATAGTTAGATCTATGATGGCATAAGCAAATTTACTAATTTCCTATTGGGGAGATGCATTGCTTACTGCCACTTATATTCTAAACTGTGTACCCTCTAAGTCTGTTTCTACTACCCTATATGAGTTATGGACTGATCGAAAACCTAACCTAAACTATTTAAAACCTTGAGGTTATGCTGCCTATGTTCATAATACCTCAAGTAAATATAGAAAATTGGGTCCAAGAGGTAAAAAGAGTATCTTTGTAAATATCTTGAAGTGTCAAAAGGATACATTTTCATAAGTGCGCACGAAAATAACACAGTAACAGAATTTGAATCACAAGATGTCGTATTCATTGAGAATGAATTTTTTAAATTGGGTGATGTAGGTTAAGACTATACTCTCTATGAAACCCAAGAAATGGACACTCAAAGATCACTTCATTCGAGTGAGATAAATTTAGAGGAAGAATACAATGATCTTCCACTTCCAAATGATCCGAATGTTCATGATTTTGAGTTAATTAGGAGTATAATTCCTGACTTCAGTAGAAGTGTGGAAATTGAACTAAGTGGGAGCATTCCGAATTATGATGAATACATGAGACATGTTTATTAAGATTCTAAATTGTAAAGATCATAAAGAAATAGTATTTTACCTAAAAGATATCGATCTAATGGTATGAGTTAAGATCTTTTAGTTGACCTATAAGAAGTTGATGAGCCAAAGAATGTATCTGAAGCTCCTTCATGTCCGGCCAAAGGTGAATGGATTAAAGCAATAGAAGAAAAAATAGCATCCATGAGATCAAATCATGTTTAGGAATTAGTTGATCTGCCAAGAGGATGCAAAGCAATTGGGAACAAGTGGGTTCCCAAGATCAAGCGAAAGGCTAATGGAAGTATCGAAAGATATAAGGCTCACCTAGTAGTAAAGTGTTATATACAACAATAAGAGATTGACTATAAGGAGACTTTCTCTCATGTTGTAAGATTTATGTCTATAAGGTTAATTCTAGCTATAGTTGCAAATTTAGACCTAGAGCTACATCAGATGGATGTGAAGACTGCTTTTCTTAATGGAGAATTAGATGAAGAAATCAATATGCAATAACCAGTAGGTTTCGAATAAAAAAGTAGCGAATCAA
This sequence comes from Macaranga tanarius, assembly GCA_949673435.1. NCBI lineage: Eukaryota > Viridiplantae > Streptophyta > Magnoliopsida > Malpighiales > Euphorbiaceae > Macaranga > Macaranga tanarius. Next base: position 4,037 of record CATIWO010025512.1, on the reverse strand, counting down.
AAGTTTATAGATTACTGAGATCAATCTATGACCTTAAACAGTCTTCTAGATAGTGGTATATTTGGTTTCATAATGCAATTATTTCAAATAACTTTATCATGATAGAAGAAGATCAATGTGTTTATTCTAAAAGCTTTGGAAGTAAATTTATCATCATGAAATTATATATTGATGACATACTTATAGCAGGAAATAATTTTGAATACCTAAAGGACATCAAAAGTTGGTTGTCGTCCAATTTTAAGATAAAAGATATAGGTGATGGAGTATATATTCTTAGAGTTAAAATTACAAAAGACCATTCGAGAAGGTTGTTGTCTCTTTCTCAAAAGACATATATTAACAAAGTCCTTAAAAGGTTTCATATGCAAAACTGCAAGCCCATAAGTAATACTATAGCTAAGGGAGAAACCCTTAGTAAAAGAATTTATCCTCAAACATAACAAAAGGTTGAACGTATGAAGAGCATTCCTTATACAAGAGCCATTGGAAGTCTTATGTATGTAATATTGTGTTCAAGACCTGATATTTGCTATGATGTTGGGATAGTAAGTAGATATTAGTCCAACCCATATGAAGCATATTGGAAGGCAGTTGAGAGGATTTTGAGATACTTGAAAGGAACTGTGGACTACTCGCTATGTTATCAAGGAAATGATCTGTATTTGAGAGGATACACAGATACTGATTGGGCTGGAGATATAGATAAGAGGAAATCTACATCTAGTTTTCTTTTATTGTTAGGCAATTCTGCCATCTCCTAGAGTAACAAGAGACAAACATGTGTTGCCTTATCAACAATAGAAGCTGAATTCATTGCATTCTCAAGTATTGTCCAAGAGGGAGTATGGCTTAAAAGATTTCTAGACCATCTTAAAGTAACTTCCTCTAAAGAACCTATGACAATCTTGAGTGATAGTCAATCGTCAATAGCTTATACTAAGGATCCTAAGTTCCATAGTAAGACTAAGCACATTAACATCAAGTATTATTATATTAAAGACATGGTTGCATAAGGAGAGGTGAACTTAAAGCACATTTCTACGTATGATATGATAGTAGATCCGTTGACAAAAGCTGTCACTAGAGATGTGTATAAGAGGTACATTAAATGTTTTAGTTTGCATAGATTTTAGATAGTACTTTGCTTATCATATAATTTGAACATAATTTGTTATATATTTATTTTCAATAAATATGTAGATATTCATTTGATAATACACAAAGTGTTAGTATTAAATATATGTGACATTTAAAGCATACTTAATAGAAAAGTAACCCACTTATACGGGTGTTTACCTTAATTTTATTAAATAAGTTTAACAAATATTAGGATAAGGTAGTATTTTAAACAGACAAGGTAATTACGAGAGCCCATTTAATATACATATTGTTTTGGTTAAGTATTAGATAAGTTCTAGTTTAAGTGCAAGATAAAATCTTACATTTCATTTTATAATTTGTAAGTAGATTTATATAATCTTTAAAAGGAGAATTAAAGGTAATTCTTCTTACTCTATCTTTATGGCCAGAAGCAACCTCAATTAAGTATTAAAGTTTGGTGCTAAGATGCACTTATATGTGTGAGACCCGTAACACGTGGCCTCAATTCACCAAAACACGTGTTCTAATTAGAAAGAAAATAAATTCTTTCAAGAACACAACCATATGCCATGCAACTTCATACTCATCACACAAATCACATAAGTATACAATGCATAACAATATCAAATTCAACCACAAACACATAATTATACAAATGTGGCTTAAAACCACTAGAGTATAAACTTTATAAACATTATATAAAAGCTAAATTGAAAAATTCACTTCCAAACCATTAAAACTCTTTATTTATGAGTCTAGTTTCATTTCTAATTTGAATCACATAATTTGGAAATGTACAAAATTAGTTATGAGGTTTTGAACACATAAAGGTCATGCGTGGCAATTTCAAATCAATATGAGCAATAAAATGTCTGACCATTTTTTACTATCTTAAAGGTAAATTTTGGAAATTATTAAAACATGAAAGTTGTAGAGAACTCTTTAAAGTTTCTATATATTTAAACCACATCTCATTTGGAGTTCTAGAACTCAAGTTATAGTCAAAATACTAAAATTTTAAAATAGGCCGTGCATGGCCGTGCTAGGAAAGCACACGGCCGTGTGCCATCTTCTGAAAGTTCGGATTCCAGACCTCTAGGACTGCATGGCTGTGCTACCTTAGCACACGGCTGTGCACTAGTGCCTGAGAGCTCGAATTTCTCTATTTTGTGTCTACACGTCCGTGCTATCTTAGCACACGGCCGTGTCTGAAGGTCTGCGTGCATGGCCTACGGACCATGTCGTACTTTATCGACCATAACTCCCTCTACAGAACTCGGATTTAAGTGATTTAAAATGATACAAAAAGCTAATTTAAAAGGATACAACTTTTAAGAAGACATAAGGACTAAATTCATTTATATAAATTGACTAAAATGCCCTTGAATTCGGTTGTAATTTTAAAATACAACATAGTGCATTCTTATCACATACATATATATGCACAAACCACTCTATTAAATAATATACATACATTTAACACAATTACAATATTCACAAGAACTTCTCGATTCATGTATATATATATAGACATCACAAGACATTGTTCCAGTGCACATCACCTAGTGCAATTTCAACATTAACATTACATAACCATATATATATATATACTTCACAATTCTTATACATAAACTTCACCATCTCTAACTCATATGCACACTCATAGTGTATTCCCAACATATCATTACATATAGCTCAATGCTCAACACATCAATACAAAATGCATAAGATGCATGCAAATGAATGGATGGAGGATGATATCACCAAGCACACCTCGAGTCTCCAGAAGTCACAAGCCAATCAAGCTCCAAGCTCTTACTAACTATCTCCTGAAAAATAGTTGCAAAGGGGTGAGCTTGCGACTCAATAAGTAATTACTAATATAATAATATATATATTACTTCTCAAGAACTAATTAAGTGATATATATATAATAAGTTCTTAACAATCAAGATTCCCATACATACCAATCATATATAGAAGTTATACATTCATAAATTAGGATCAGATATAGCTTATAGCCTTAACTCTAAACATATACCACTTTCCTATAGAAATTATGCTAAACATATATCACAACATTTACCAAATATATATACCAAGTATATATCAAACACATACCAAGTATATACCAAGCATAAACCAATTATATACCAATAATATACCAATTATAAACTGAATATTTACTAAAACTCAACTTTCATATCAACTATGCAATATCACATTAATCACAAATTCATTCATTATATCACACATCAATTCATTATCACAACCATGTAAAACAACAATCATATAAATCACATGGAAATAGAACTCATTCATTAATAACACCACATAATTTAGTTTCCAAAAATCATCCATTTATATCACACATTATATTTTTGGTATCCGGTCGGAACCATCTCACATGCGCATTCTCACAAGTGGTCACATACTAGGACTATCTGCCCGACTCAGTCCTAGTCTCACAACCTCACATATTCTCATATAAAATTTCAGGTAGCTATTCGCTCGGCTCAGCTTGCCCATCTCACATTTCTTCTTTTTCACATGTGACCACTACTGGAACTATCCGCCCGGCTCAGTTTCAGATTTCACATCAGTGAAGGCTATTCGCCTGGCTCAACCTCACTATCACACACTTTTTCTCACCATCTGGGACTATTCCTCACACAGAGATCCCAGATCTATCATCATTTCAATTCTCAATTCAAATTTTACAATTTCATCACATATCTCACATTTCAATATTTATACTTCATTTTCACCATTTCCAATCAATTCACATTTCAACAAAGCAAGTATTTTCTCACATCATTCATTCAAGCCACATACACATATATAATTCACCTTTCAACAACCACTTCTCAATTAATACCACATTTAATCACAATTCCACATATCTTTACAATATATATATACATATATCATTT
>CATIWO010025509.1:0-11391 GCA_949673435.1 Macaranga tanarius | reverse complement strand
ATGAACCTCTCAAGGTTCACGAAAACGAACATTTCTAAAAGGTCATTACATACGAACCTCTCAAGGTTCAAAAATAAATGAACCTCCTAAGATCACAAATGAACCTCTTAAGGTCACAAACGAACCTTCCTAAAGGTCATTACATACGAACCTCTCAAGGTTCATTTAAACGAACCTCTTAAGGTTCACAATAAATGAACCTCTCAAGGTTTACGAAAAGGAACCTCTCAAGGTTCACAAGCGAAAATGAACCACTTAAGGTTCACAAAGATGAAGTTTTCAAAGCTCAAAAAGTAAAAATTCATGAGCATGGATAAAATGTCACAAAACCAACATCGACATTAAAAGAGTTTGATAAAACTCAAAAGAAAAAATAAGTCCGAATACCACGGACACTCGAAGTGCCTCATTAGGCATTCATATCGCTTAATTAGCGAAAAAATAAGTCCGAATACCACGGACACTCGAAATGCCTCATTAGGCATTCAAGCCCCAAGTTATTACTAAAAGAATTATACAACAATATTTGATAATTCAGCAATGAGTTTAAATTTTTTTATATAAGGTTTTAAATTCGAATGTTACTAAAAAACTAAATATTTAGAGAGTTATATTTTTTTTATGAAATTCACTCGATTCAATCCGAATTAGTCAAAAATTCTATATAACACTGAATGCTATTAATAATTATAATAAAAATATAAATTCAGCTAAATTTAATATGCCTTTCCATGTCAAAATTTGTAAATGAGCTTTTTAAAAAAAATTAGTACATTAATCAACTTTAAATAACAAGGCAATCAACTATAAATAAAATAAATAGTATATGTATTTCAAGTAAAAGTTTTAAAATTTAGAATGAGATCTCATTTTTCTCTTTTTTTGATTACAAAATATGAAATTAAAATAGTAAAATATATAACTCGAACCCTATTTTATAATTAAAAATAATGGAAAATAGAATAGCATTAAATGGATGATTAGGCAATGTTTAAGCAATCATATAAGCTAAAAAAGTATTTTAAATTTTATCTTGTTAATTTATAAATTAATTTTTATGTAATTTAAAGGAGAATAAGTTCTTATTCTATATAGTCCATCATGTATTTAAGTTTTTTGAATTTTTTATTATTAAAAAAATAATTATATGCATTAATCGAACTTTGCTACGTATTAATGATTTTCACGGGGGAATTTCTTAAGATGTTATGTTCTAACTCACAAATATTTTTGAATTGATAGAAGAATGATGACAAACAAAGCTGGTGAACTGTATTTTTCAGGAATAGTTGGCTAATTTTGACCTAACCCCTTAATCACAACTTAATTATTATTATTATTTTTTTGACCATTCACAACTTAATTATTGTATATCATATATTAGTGGGACATAAATTATTTAATTAATTAAGGACGTGTGTTTTGTCTTATAAAATCATTGGAAGAATGGCATTTTCATGCATGCATGAGTTTTTATTTGAATAGCCGACATGCTGGCAATTTAAATGCAAAGTTATGTGTACCTCTCAAGTTACTTTCATATTTATTTTGCCCGATAAATGAGGAATCAATTGAAGATTGATCAATTACTAAGGCCATCTCCAACCCATGCACCAAATCATCAAATTGGTGCAAAATGTGATGTTTTTCATCTCCAACCCAATACTAAATCACGCATCAATTTGATGTGTATGAATAGTGCAACAGCAAATTTGATGTTCAACTATTCACCACATCAAATACTATTCATTATTATTAGCTTTTTGTATAATTACAATATAAATCCTATATTTTTACATTTCAAATATTTTAGACCAATTTTTGCTTTATATTATTTTATTTCATTTTTTATGATAATTACTTTTTTTATTTTTTTAATTAAAGAATATAAAATTATTTGAATGTATTATTATTTATATTTTCAAAATTAAAAATTTATGTATATTAATTACATATATTATTAATTATAGGTACATAATATATTCACATAAATATCAATAAATTATATATAAATAAAATATAATAAAATAGTTTATTTATTATATTAATTAAATTAGATTAATACATATAATTACTAGCAATTATATGCCTTAATGTTATATTTCAATATAATAAATAAAATATTTAATTATATTTTATTTATATATAATATTATTCATATTTAAATTGAATTGATATGTACAAAATAAAAAGTATGGGTATAATTTGTAAAGATAGAAAAAAGTAATGAAGTAATAAAATATAAGAGATGTAAAAGAATATACATAAAATATTCTTTTTGGTGTAAAAATTGGTGTTATGAGTTGGAGATCAAATTACTGTAGATACATCAAAATAGTGCAAAACTTGCATTATTTTGATGTTTTGGGTTGGAGATGGCCTAAATCACGCAATATATATATATAAAACCTACACTGAGTGTATTACACCCAATTGTATGATCTAAAACAGTTATTTTATTTTTATCAATCAAGTGCAAAACACTTAGGTGATGTGGTTTAGATCCTACCATTGGGTGTAATACACCTAGTATAGGCAAGACTTTCTATATATATATATATATTGACAGTAAAAAAAATGAGAAAAAAGAATTACATAAATGAAAAGAATCTTAATTGTTAACCATATTAGAAGGGTTTTAATATTGAATTTCAATTATTAATTATAAAATATTCTCTTAACTAACTAATTATTTGTGGACAAATACATGGTTTAATGTATTAAGAAGTGGTTTTTTATATATGATAAAAAAAATAATTGTTTTGATGGATTGAATTGTAGTTTTAAAAAATATATAACTTTTTTAAATATAAATTATAAGAATATAGTATTAATTTATTTGTAAAATATTTCTATAGCAAAGATATTAAATACAAGTCCTTGTCACACGTGGTGCTCGAAATCGGCCTAAATTTTACAACGATTGGAAGCCACATTATGGGTGTTATCCTCCATTAATGTTCTTCGTCTTGTCAATTTTCAATTGCCTTTGCAAGGGATCCACACAATTTCTTTTCCAAAATGAAAAAAAAATATATATTGATTGTCAAAATATTGCAATGATAGTACACATATTAATTGCTACTAACCAAAACAAAAGGAAAATACGTAACAATTATTACATTCACCCTGCAATGGTCATAAGAAAAATGCAGCAATGGGTAAAAAACAGAAGTTTCAGATGGACACTTAAAACTCTGCATGTAATGGTGACGATGCTGCTGCGGCCTGTGGCCTGTGAACTGTGCAACTTGCAAAATCCAAAGGCACAAGTTACCAATAACTCTCGGCTAACATAGCTTTCTAGCCAACTTATGTCTAGCTAAGAGCTAGTTAATAGTTGAAGCGATGGTTACTTAATTTGCCAGGCCAAACAGTGATATACTGATATTGACATTGTTGGTCCCCAAAATGTGCATTTAAAAATAAGTTAAATGTGCATTAATGCCATAAATTGAGACAATTCCTTCAAGAAATATAATTCGCATTAACAGTTCATTATTAGTATTTGTATGTCACATCTTTTAAAATTAAATATAATATATTCAAAAGAAACAAAATTTTTTAATTTAATTAGTTTTCTCATTTTTTTAATTGAATTCCAGTTATAATTTAAAAATTAAATTTTTTATAAGTAACCTCAACATTCTAAACTAAATTTTGTCAGTGAATAATGAAAGGTAATTATAATTTAGGAAAAAATCATCTCAAGGTCCCTAAACTTTTCGATTTTCGCTCCGTTAGTTCCTAATAAAAATGTGCCTTTAATTGAGTCCATAAACTTTTATTTTTGTAACTTTGACATCCTTATAACAACGATGTGAAACGCGTCGTTTCAAACGCCGTTAAACGCGAATATTTAATGAAAAAAGTAAGAAAAATCATCTTAAGGTTCCTGAACTTTTTAATTTTCGCTCCTTCAGTCCCTAATAAAAATATGCCCTTAATTGAGTCCCTAAACTTTTATTTTTGTAACTTCGGCATCCTTATATTAATGTCTATCTAAATTTAATAGAATTTTTGTTAAAAAAATTTCCACGTCAAATGAAATTATATATTAATATCAATTAATCATGCATATTTTTTTTATTAAATTTAAATCTCATTGTAGACATGCAAGTTTTCATAAATTATTTTTAGACCAATAAAATATTTTTGGTTTGTTAAATAATTTATTTAGGCTAATTACATATTTTAGTATAATAAATTTATAAAGATTTTTGGACCAATAAAAAATTTTAGTTTATTATCTTAATTAAATTATTTCAAACATGTCATTAAGATAATGATAAATAGATAATAGTTAAAATTATTATTTATTTAAATAATGATATAATTAAGCCAATTAAATTACATCAAATGTAGTTAAAATTAATCTTACTACTAGAGTTATGAAATTTCATAATAACTATACCACCTCTACAAAATGCCTATAAATAGAAGTGCTTCCCATTCTTTAAATCATACATAATACTCATTAAATCTTTGCCAAAATCAAAGTTCAGATTCTCTACGAGATCATCAAAGTGTTCTTCAAGTTCCATAAGATTATCCAAGGTATTCTTCATCAACTTTATAATTATTTGAAGATCAAGCTATCAAGCCCTTGAAGCGTGTGGTTGTTGTGATATTCGAATCAGAAAATTTAATTCTTTGTAATAAGAATTTTCATTAGAGATTGTAATCCGTTTTCAAATTCGATAAATTTTTCAATTTGTTCCTAAATTTACTTGTGTGATTTTTTATATAAGAAATTTCTGTGTACACTCATAATTTCTTATTATAATTGAATTTTATATTTTTTTATGTTTAATATTTATTTCAATTAAATTATGTATCAAATAATTAATTTTTCTATTCATTCTTTCCATATCGGTTTCAGACTTCATTTTTTCTTATTATAATTGAGTTTCATATATTTTTATATTTATTTTTTAATTCTAATTAAGTCTATTTTTTTCATTTGAATTAAATTTTATATTAAATAACTAGCTCAGGATGGTTTCTTTTAATTTACATTAAATATTTTAAAAAATTAGTTTTTATTTTTATGATCATTAAATTATCACATTATCCAATTTTTAATAAATAATAAGTAAAATTTCAACGATGTGGAAATTTTTTAATGAAAATATCCATAATTAATTGATATTGATATTAATATATAATTTCATTTTATGTGGAAATTTTTTTAATGAAAATTCTATTTAATTTAGAAAAACGTTAATGTATGGATGCCAAATTACAAAAATAGAAGTTCAGGGACTCAATTAAAGGCACATTTTTATTAGGGACTAACAGAGTAAAAATTAAAAAGTTCAGGGACCTTAAGATGATTTTTTCTCAAGTTAAATATTCGCATTTAACGGCGTTTGAAACCACACGTTTTAAATCGTCATTATAAGGATGCCAAAGTTACAAAAATAAAAGTTCATGGACTCAATTAATGGCACATTTTCATTAGGGACTAACAGAGTGAAAATTGAAAAGTTCAGGGACCTTAAGATGGTTTTTTTCTATAATTTATAATGCTCTACTTTTCTAAAATTATAAACTTATCTTTTTATTTGTTTGAATTTATAAATTTATTTTTGCATCCATTCAAAATTATAAATTATTTTTATAAAATAATTAATTTACTAATTAACCATGTTCAGTATAATTTTTTTACAATATTTTAATGAAATAAAATGAGATCTATATTATTAAGATAAATGAACATATAAAAAAGAATATTTTTAAAATTATATTAATTAAAATTTGTAGTTTATGTGAAAATAAAAAATAATTTTACAATTTAAATGAAAAATATTATAAATAATGAAGATTAATTATAATTTACAACCTATTCCACAAATTAAAAAACAAAAAGTTCCAAGCATACAATCTCTTGCTTTTTCTTTTGCCGCTGAACTGATTTTTCGGTGGTTAAAAAAAAAAAAAAAAAAAAAAAAGCAAAAATCTGACCATACAAATCTCTTGCTTCTTGAATAATTATTTTGGTTGTTTCTATTGTCCCTTGGGTCTTTGAGAACGTTCTTTATCGTAATATATGTAAAAATCTTAATTTCTTGTTTTCTTTTTCTTTGGTAGGTAGGGTTATTGATATAACCCCACCATCAACTACCCATTATGCAAATGATTGCTATATTATACATATTCATGCATGTATACACGCATGCAGAAAATTATAAAACATATGGATCCTTTTCTATGTTAAAGTGGTCCAAATCTATATATATATATATATATATATATATATATATATTAAATTCTACAATTTATCTTTATTAAATATTTTATTATTTCAGATCATGTCTCAAATTTTAAAAATTTATAATATTTTAAATAAAATATTAAAAAATATTTTTTAAACTATATTAAAAATTTTATTATATTACTATTATAATACCGATATTCATATTCTCAATACTAAATAATAACATATTAATACTCAAATTCGTATTTTTCTACTACAAATAACTCAAATACTTACCAATTAAAAATATTATAATATTTTTTTAAGTTTATAATATTATAATAAACTATTTAATTAATTAATAATTTATTAAAATTATTTATTTAATTATTTTAAAATATATATATTATTTGTAATTCGTACAACGCGAATTCACTATTAATTTAATTAATTTATGGATAAAGAGAAATCACACGAACTTCCTCTTTTTTTAACTTGATATGGGTAGGGTTTTAGAGTTGGAGTTGATGCTATTACCCCACTTCTTTTTTTAATTAATTGGCTCAATTTAGGTCTCAAATGTATACTGTTAAAAATAATTTTAGCGAATGTTTATAAGACAAAATTCATTAATATTGATTGAGAGTGAAATCTTAATTATGACATGTAGTATTAATTGAGAAATTGTTTATTTCCCATTTTTAGGATAAATTTTATAATGGTTCTGACACATTATAAGTTGAAATGTCAAACAAAAAATATCAAGTCATCTAGATTCACTCAAGTGGTATTTAGGTTTTAATTTTTATCATTTCAATTAAATACTAAAATTTGATTGGTTTGATCTTTTAACTCATTATGGATCAGGACCACTATATAATGTCCCATTTAGGCAATGAATTTTAATTTTGTACAATCTAACAAAATATATTTATGACATAATGTTAAAATTAAATTATGTCCAAAATCTAAAGGGTTAGGTATAGTTTTTTTTTATTCTTTTAATCTTAATTTATTGATTGGAGTTTGATTGCATGCAGAGCTCTTCATAAATCTCCTAATCACAAAATGAATAACTCTACTAACAAAAAAATTCAAATAATTTAAATATTAAAAGATTTTATTATAAAAATCACTCTCCTTTTATAAAATATTAAAATTTCACATCTCATAATATGTTTCTTTATCTCATAATAAATTTTTTTTTATCAAACACTTATGTTTTTTACCATTCTAGATCAACGATAGTCAATCCTTGTGCTTTGTATTTTTATTTAATTTATTTTGTATGCATTCAATATATACAGATTTCTTATTTTTTTTTTAATTTTTGAATTTTTTTTGTGAAGTTCTTAATCAAACAAGGATTTTAGTGGTTATTTTTTGTGGAATTATAGTTATATTCATAGAGTATAAAAATTATCAAACGGATCACTGAATTGCAAATCAAAATAATTTTGTTACCACGATTAAAAAATAACGATAAATAATTTTACGTTTTATTTATATTATTTGTTAATTTTATCAAAATATATTTTTAATTTTTAATGAATAAAAAATTTATCTCTTTTCTAAAAAAATTTGCATCTCATAATATATTTAAAAAAATTTTAAACTGTCCAATTTTTCGTAATTTAAATAATTTTTTGATAGAAGAAGTTAACTGAGAGTTGCATCTCCTAAGTATCTACCGACGGACGAGCTAAAGCAACACAATAATGGTACCTAAAGCCTTATCCTAAAGTTGACCTTTTTATTCACATAGTTGAAACTACATATGAATTCACAAGTCAGTAATTAATAATGCATTTCAAATTTTAAAATATTTTTAATAATAATAAATTTATTTTTTTTGGAAAAAAATTATTCTTATTATTTTAATTATAAATTCTGATAAAAATTATGAATTGAGAATCTTATCCTATAAAAACATCTTAGGTGTACGTATCCACCTAACCCATAAAAATTATTAGCCCTACAGGTTGAAAAAAAAGAAAGACTGAACTAGAAAGCTAAATTAAACATGAAGTAGAGAGCCAAATTATGATTTTTTTTTCAAATAATTTAACTAAATTGAAAGTTAATTTTTTTTAAATAACTATATTATATCAATTTATTTTGTATACAATAAAAAATCTTCTATATGTTTTCCTTTAAGATATTAATTTTTTTAATTATAGTGCATAATATACAATTCAAATTAATTAAAAATAAATAATGTAAAATATTTCATGAATTCTTAGTTTAATATACCAACAATTTTTAAAATTTGGCAAGTTTTGTCTGTTATATTTTTAACTTATAATTAATTATTTTAATATCTATTTTTATCTAGTTTAAGTGTCTAAATAATTTTATTTCGACTTAAAAAATTATTTAAATAATTTGAATATTATAAAAATTATCAATAAGTTTTATTTTCAATAAATTTAAATATTTAAATAATATTTTAAAATTAAAGAACAAACTGATTAAAAACTGTGTATTATTATATGGACCACAGTGCATAATCCATGGAAGGGGAGATTTGGAGCACAACTTTATGGGACATGGGCATGGCAGATAGTCAGAAATAGGGATAAATATTGTACAGATGTGTGCACGGTGGGCCACAATTAAAATGTACTGCATCATTAACACGTGTAAAAGTAAAAAAACAAAATAATGCAAATTTGATGAGAATCAACGTGAGAATAAGAGGAGAACCACGGCAATCCGGTCCTACGTAGATAAAAGTAATCGCAGAATCAGCCAATTTTGACCCTCGCTTCGTCATTTTGTTCCTAACAAAAACAAGTTTCACGTGAAAACATTGTCGCCTGAACTTTCATGCTTCTTTTCTTTTATTTATTTATTTACTTTTGAAATTTTCAACAAAATTCATATATAAAAAGAACCCAACTTTATCAACAAAAGAGTGATCTAATGAATTGCAATATCCAAATTAAATCTTTGATTTGTATTTTAAATTTATATATATATATATGTTAAATAATTATTAATTTAACATATATTAATAATTATATTTTTTGTGTGTATTTTATTCAACTCTACAGTTTTTTTTAATTCAATGTATAGTTTATCTAAAAGAACAAGCAGTTTCTTTTATCAATTTTAAATCATCTTTCAAATTTGAATTAGTAATTAACTTGTTAATTTAATAATAATTTCTTATTTAAACGAATCATCTAATTTTAATAAAATAATATCTGGGTTCAAAAAAAAATAACATGGGTTATCAAATATTAATTAAATAATGTATTTTAATAGTTAAATTAGAACTATAATTATGGTACATTCAAGATTGAATAATCTAGTAATATACGTTCTTTAAAAATATTAATAGGTCGCAGGTTCGATATAATGTTCCCTATTCTAAAACATTTAACCTCTCTAAGTATCCTAATAAATGGAAAATAATAAAAAAAATTAAGCAAATACATTAAAAAATAAATAAGCATATAAATAAAAATATAATGAATAAATGAATAAACAAGTAAATAAAAAATATATATGTGCAAAGAAAGAAATCATGTGCAGAAACTGGGGGGAAAAAACAGAATCAGAGAAGTGACTTGTTTGGGAATTTTGCAAAACCCAAAAGGCTAATTTTGGAGAGTTTCAAAATGTGGAGCGGTGGAGGTGGTGGTCATGTTGTTGGTCGGCGACAGCTTTTGTGCCTCTTGTTTAATTCAAGAACACAATGCAGGACCAACCTTTGCCTAACCAAACCCCACCACCTCCTACCACCACCATCACTACCACCTTTTTTTTTTTAAATTTGGTATCCAGAATAAGTCTAACTAATCTAGAGCTTGCCCAATACTACCTCAACAGTTTTAAAATAACTGTATACTCATGGTTCAAATTTGAAGACCTCTGGTTAAGCTGTCCTTGCCAACTTATTCACACCATCTTAATTACCACCTTTTTAATTCTAGGCCCTAGCCATTTTTATGTATGGTGGTGTTTAAAGAGCAATATTTCTTCCCTTAGAAAACTTAATTTCTTCACAAAAATGAGATTCTGTACAAGTGTAAAACTCCCTAAAACTTATATCTTCCCAGATGTTCGAGATTATAGAATTTTAAGAGGAAAAATATTTTCTTTATAAAAAATTATTACATTTAATGGTTGAAAAAGTTATATATGTTCTAAATATATATATATATATATATATATATGGGCATGCACAATTAAATGCAATCCTGCTAATTAAAATTTCACTTTATTGTAGTTTTAATAATATATTTTAATTATTAATTTCAATTTAAAATTTCACCGGTCAATCATTGGTGGAATTTTAATAATATGAAGACCAGAAGAAAAAAATATTTTGATAATATTCATCAGTTTATTTTCCAACTCACTAAAATTAATATAGAATCAAAAGCACATTTAATTACTAATTTTTATTTTATTTTAATTTAAAAATTAAATTTCAAAGTTTAGTAAAAAATTAAACCTTTTCTTAATAAATAGTGAATTGAAGAGAAAGTAAAACTTATAAATTTGTGAAGTGAGGGAGCTATGTACAAAATTTTAAAATAATTTATTTTTAAAATTTTCACATGAATATTTCTGTAGATATATAATATTAATTATCTATAAAAAAAAGCTTTCAATATATTGCATGTATTAAAAATTAACATTTGCTTTCTTTTGGATGTATATATATAAAAAAAAAAGACCATAAAAATAAATGTGTGGCGTCATTATACGATAAATTTATTTTATAAATTATAAAAAAAATTTCATTTTTTGGTAAGATGATGCGCTTGTGACAATATTATTTACTGCGGCATCATTTAATATTATCCATACAAAAAATGAAAAAAAAAAAAAAAAAAAGCTGCTCAGATTATACTTATAGGTAGGGATGTTCATCCCCTCCGAAATTACCGAACTGACACTATTCAGTTCGGTTTGTATTTTTAAAATTTTTGAATTTTTGGAACTGAATTGAACTGAACCAAAATTTGGTTTGGTTCAGTTTGATTTTATATAAAAAAAGTAAGTTAACCGAGATAACTGAAATAATCGATTATTTATTTATTTTTTATTTTTATATTTCTAAATATTTTTTAAAAATATATACAAATTTAATATAAATATATAAATAGGTTGGTTCGGTCGGTTTATGTTTAATGTTAGTTCTATATAAATAAGTTGAAAAAATATGAAACAAGTTG
>CATIWO010025503.1:0-11976 GCA_949673435.1 Macaranga tanarius | reverse complement strand
ACAATGATTTTGTAGGAACTCCAGTTCCTGAATTCCTTGGCTCCATGACTAGTCTAGAATATCTTAGGCTCTCTGGGGCTGGATTTTCTGGAATGATTCCTCCCCAACTTGGAAATCTATCAAATCTCCTTTATCTTGATCTCCATTGTGGCTATTCCTGTGGCTTGTTTGCTGAAAGTTTGAACTGGTTCAATGGTCTTTCTTCTCTACAAGTTCTGGACTTGACTTATGTGAATCTTAACAAAACCCAGAACTGGTTGAACAGCATAAACACACTTCATTCTCTAGTAGAGTTGCATTTGTCCAATTGTCAGCTTCCTGACCTGGTTAATTCTGATTCTCTCTTTGGCAGCTTCAATCTTTCATCCCTCTCCATCCTTGATATGCAAAGCAACTTCAGAGGTCCATCTCTAGTTCCTAGCTGGATTTTTCATCTTAAGACTCTGACTTCTATGAATCTGGCAAATAACCAATTTGAAGGACCAATCCCCCATGAACTTCAAAATATGACTTCTCTAAGAAAACTTGATCTGTCTTATAATAATCTAAATTCCTCCATACCCGATTGGTTTTATGGTTTTAGCTATCTGAATTTCCTTGATCTTTCCAGTAATAATTTTCAAGGTGAAATCTCAAACGCCATTGGAAACATGACTTCCCTGGTAAGTCTTGACTTGTCTTTCAATGACCAACTTGAAGTCGTTGGAGGAATTCCATTGCCCTTTAAAAATTTCTGCAATTTGAGGTCACTTTATCTCTTTGATATCAAATTGAATCAAAGCATATCCGATGTCTTGGAAATTTTATCTGGATGTGCTGCAGAAGTGCTGGAGTCTTTGGCCTTGGGCAGTTGTCAACTATATGGTCAGCTGACTGAACGTCTTGGGCTATTCAAGAATCTGTTCTCCCTTAGTCTACAAGACAATGCCATTTCTGGTTCAGTTCCGATTTCGCTTGGAGAATTACAGTCCTTGGAAATTGTAATTTTTTCCCATAACAAGTTGAATGGAACTCTTCCCATCTCTTTTGGAGGGCTCAGGAACCTGGAATGGGCAGATATTTCTTATAACTTGATGAAGGGTGATGTTTCTGAAATTCACTTTGCAAATCTCACAAAATTAGATACGTTTCAGGCATCTGGAAACCAACTGAGATTGAGAGTCAGCCATGATTGGGTTCCTCCATTTCAACTTGCTGAACAAATAGAGCTGCAATCCTGGCATCTTGGGCCTCAGTTCCCTGTGTGGCTTCATTCTCTCAGGAATAGGAATTTATTATATTTAGATGTGTCAAACTCAGGTATCTCGAGTACTATCCCTGTTTGGTTCTGGAACATGTTTAATCAAGTTTACGAGCTAAATATCTCTCATAATCAAATACATGGCTTCATCCCAAAAGCAGCTAATTTGAGTCCTACTGTTTCTGATTCATTGATCGACTTCAGTTCAAATCAATTGGCAGGAGAATTGCCTCCTACTTTCTACGATGCAGGGGCAGTAGATTTTTCCAACAATTCATTTTCAGGATCCATTTCCAACTTTCTATGCAGCAAGACGAATAAGTTGCAGAATCTGCAATTTCTTAACCTGGAAGGAAATCTTTTTTCTGGTGAGATACCAGACTGTTGGATGAACTGGCAAAACCTGGTACTCATAAATCTAAGTGACAACAAATTCAGTGGCGAAATTCCTGGTTCAATTGGAACTTTAAGCCTGCTTCGGTCATTGCATCTTCGCAGCAACAACCTATCAGGTGAAATACCAGTGTCGCTTCAGAATTGTACTCAATTAGTCACACTGGATCTTGCTGAAAATGAATTGGTTGGAGACATTCCACCATGGATGGGAGAGAGATTTTCAGTTATGGTTATTCTCAATCTCCGGAGAAACAAGTTTCATGGCTATGTACCTAAGGAGCTTTGCTATTTGAGCTTTTTACAGATGTTGGATCTTGCTAATAATTACCTCTCTGGGACACTGCCAAGCTGTATCAGTAATTTCAGTGCCATGGTTACAAGGAATGATCCTGAGAACCAAATTTACACTTATTTTGGTAGTGGCGAGTCTTTCATTGATTATGCCTCACTCGTGATGCAAGGAAGGGTAGTTGAATATAGCACCATTCTCAAATTGGTGAGAAGCATAGACATTTCCTGCAATAATTTCTCTGGAGAGATTCCAGAGCAAATTGGGAGCCTTGAAGCATTGCGGTCTATCAATTTTTCACATAATTCTCTTTCTGGTAAAATTCCTGAGGATATTGGCAGCATGGAATTACTAGAAATAATTGATCTCTCCCAGAATCAGCTCTCAGGTGAAATTCCTGAAAGCTTGGCAAGTTTGGAATTATTGAATTTCTTGAACTTATCGGACAACAATTTGAGTGGGAGAATTCCTTTGGGCACTCAAATACAGAGTTTTAGCGCATGGAGCTTCATGGGCAACAATGACCTTTGTGGACCTCCACTCACTCCGAATTGTAGCGTAGGTGGTAATTCACCAGGCATAGAAAATGGAGACAGGGATGAAAATGGTCTTGAAGTGGATTGGTTCTCCTTCTATGTGAGCATGGCACTTGGATTTGTTGTGGGCTTTTGGAGTTTAGTGGGTCCTCTACTGTTTATTAGACGATGGAGGCTTGCATATTTTCATTTCCTGGATCGTATATGGCGCAGAGTTTGGTGAAGTTTCATGTAAATATTAGTATCGAGTGAGGTTGCAGGAACTTTAATTATGATTCCTATAGTATAAGTAGAATTCTAATGGCATCTATCCAATGTTAAACGATTTCTTTTGTGTTGTTTGGACGGTCGACTTCATTATATATTGTAAACAAACAATCGACTTGTGAACAATTTGCAATGAACCACTTCTGTCCTTCTATATCAGGTGAAAAGTATCAGATGAAAACATTAATGGTCGTGCATGTTACAACTTTTGTACTGTTTTTTTTTCAAAGACAACTTTTGTACTTGCTGATAATTTATCAAGATGAAAATGATCAAAAGTGCATAACATTTTACCTAGTGTCTTCCTACAACTTTAAAAAGTGCCATGATTGTTCATAAAATCCACAGTGGTACAAAAGAATGCTGTATTCTTAGTTCCTTATGGTCAGGTTATAGGAGTATTAGACGTTCACATGCTGTCATAGCAATAGCAACAGTTTCTTCGTGAAGAAACTGGAAAAAAAAAGACATTTTTTAAAGTCTTTGAATTGAAAATTAAAATATCAAAATAATTGAAAACGCATAATAAGGAAAACTTCAGGAACGTATATGTAACTATCCTAATCTCTTCAGGCATCATCTCTAAACGCTAGCAAGAAGTAGAACTCACAAACAATATAAAGCATAAACATCATAATGAACAAATATACATTTTGTTGTGTAATGTTATTTTCTAATGAATACAGTCCACCAGCAATTCTGTAGGAGCCCCCAGATGAAAAACTTCATTTGCTCCACTAATTTCCATCAGGATTGAAAGATGCCACTGGAAGGTCTTTCCGTATTTGAACATTGAATTGGTATTTGTTTGATGGCAAGTACTTTCAAGGATATGCCTGTACACCAGCTACATATGTTGCCTCAATTGATGCAGATCCTTCTGTTTCAAATTCATCCCAAGAACTTGTGGACAGTATGACAAAATCTGCTAGCTTTCCTGGAGATAAAGATCCCAGATCATTGTCAAGAAAGCAGGCACGAGCTGCTGAAATTGTGTGTCTGCCATTGTATGGAGGGAATTACATCAGTGAAACTATTAATGAGTGGGGAAGCATATTAAACATGCAGCATAGAATAGGATGATCAAGGATTTTCCTTGACATATGAATTTTTTTGACCTGAACATTTAACAATCAAATAACCTAGCAGCAGTAGCTTCATCCTATTATATCACATGTCCTCCTACTCTGTACCTTTCCTTTTGCCGGTGGGAAAAAGAGTAATCAGGAAAATTTTGGCAAATAAATTCAGTACTTGTTATCTTTCTTGGTATTGGCTGTTAAATATGTGCCTCATATCACATAATCCTAAACTATTTCCAACTCTACGATACCATGAATGAGAAATAAGATAACCTATGCTCCCTCCCCGTATATTTAAAACAGGACAAACAAGTAAAGATTGTCATGGCATAGATAACAAAGTATGGCACATATTAGCAATGCTTACGCAATTATTGCATCTTTCAAAGGTAGGCACTCAGATGGAATCCATGCATTTTCCCAACCGGGAGGTATTCTTTTCACTGCTGCCTTAATGCCTCCCAAGGGATTAATATTTGCAACCTGAAACAAAATATACACATGAGATCCAGGAATATAGAATCAAATGTAATTAACTGGTCTTCAGAAAATTATTTAAGTACATATAAGCAAATACATTCTCAAAATTTATACCAGGACTGCTGTAGTACTTACGGGCCAGTCAGAACCTAAAGCCAACTGAGCATTGCTAGCTAGAAGTGAACGAAATTGGTAAGGTCCATTGTGAGCCCTATCAATGCCAAGCTTCTTTATTGCAGAATCAGCATCACCAAGTAGGTGCTCTGGCTGGTGTATTGATAAGATCCACAATTTAGTCACAAGCAATAACAATCGCATAGAAGTAATACTGAGCAGACAAGGGCAGGGGCGGATTCACCAAATAGCTCCGCCACCTAATCAACTCTTCATGATATAAGCTTGGTACAAATTTTAGAAATTTCTTTGATAAAGACAAGAAAGTTAAATGCTATAATGGGGAACTGTAAAAGCTTGATCCAGCTGAAAGGTTCCAAAGACCAAGTCAGATGCAGCCAATAAAGATAATGATAACGAGTTTGAAAGATTGAAACTAGTTATGATCGAGTACCTGTACTGAAGCAATGATCCCTTGTTTACCAAATCGAGCAGCAGTTCCAGATGCCAAATGCTGGGCATGCTCAATCTGAGTAATTTAACCATCACAAAAAGCAATAATAGACATGTATCAGTTATCAAATATAGTTCGTCTCTTTAATGCAAATGTATTAATTATCTAATATAGTTTATCTCTTTAAATACATAATTCTCGTGACTTTAAAATTGCTTAAATAGGAAAAGAAAAGTTAATCCTAATAGAACTTTTCTTATGTTTGAGCAACAAACTTTACCCTGAACCTTCTATCCTTTTGTCCATTTGTTTGCACAACTGATTCATACATATCCAGAACCATGTCATTTGCTCTGTCACCTATAACATGAATGGCAACCTGAAATTCATCAAAGTAAGCACAAAGACAGCGGATACTTATGCACAGACATACATGTGTTTATGCATATAATGTCCATAACAAAACAAGGAGACACCTGAAGTCCAACTTTATCTGATGCGACAGTCATGTTGAAAAGAGTCTCAACATCTGTCACTAGCAAGCCATAATTGTGAGGCTCCTCAATATACGGCTATATAAAATAAAAATAAAAATAAAAATAAAAAGAGAGAGAAAAATTGTTAGTAGCTAAGTGAGAAACAAAATGAGAAAATATCTAGGTTAGTTTCACATGCATAATTTTGCATTACAAATACACTCATATCTCAATGTTGAAGTATGCTTTGAGAATTAGTTAAACTTCTGTGTTTGGCCCACTATATCTGCTAAAAGTAATTAGTTAAACTTCACTTCGACCAAGCCAGGCCAGAGCAATTTCACATTCCCCACAGAAAGCTAGAGCCCCAGTGGAATTTCATATGATAGCAGATTAGATGTTTTCATTTCTCTTATTTGGGTAAGCTAAGGACTAATTTTTTTTTTTTTTCCATTTAGCTTGGGAGGAAAAGAGGGATGGCATGAAATTATAGCCTCTATGGTTGGTACTCTAGCATTTGCTCGTTCCAAATTTCCAACAGAAAATAAAACTAAGTTTAACATGGTCTTAGCTCCTTTTTCCTATTTCTTTTATCACAGGAAAAAGGACTTTATAAATTGGAGTAATAAACTAAATTCTATCCTACATTTTTCAAAGATATTCAATAAAATTCTGTCCTACATTTTTCAGAGATATTCAATAACTTCTCCAACCTCACAACTCCATGAAAAATGACAGTCTGCTTCCATGAATAAAAGGGTCAGTACATAGATAAATACTTTTGTCATCACCTCATAGAAAAGCGCACTATTAGAACCCAAAGATCCATCAGCAAAAGCCTTAACACCACCTAAATATATCCAATTGCTCAGAGCACGGCCTGCTTTTGTTGTAAGATCCTGGGTGAGCAAATAACACCTTATAAGGAAACAAGAATATAACAAAGGCATCATGTTAAAAAAAAGATCATAAGGCAAGGAACATCTGAAGAAATAAGCTGTAGTAAGCAAATGTATGAATTTAAGATCTAACTTCAAGGATTCATACAAATAGGCGCGACCATGTTTCCATTGGAAAAAATAAGCACACCCTGATCCTCATTTTGTCCACAGAATCAGCCCACTGATACACATCTGTGTGGATAAGAAAGAGAACAAGTAAGAAAGGGGGGAAATGATTCAGACTTCAAAGAAGCATTATCAAAGCACTGCAAAATTTCATGTTAAGTAACATGGAAATTTGATCCGTTTGACTCCCTTCTGGAAAAATATCATGGTCTTGTTTAAAATTGGAGAGGCAGGATACAGACAAGGTACTCACAAACTGCCGCGAGATATCAAAAAAAAAAAAAAAAATTTCTTACAAAAGTCAAAATTCTTTAGAACCACTTTTAATTTGGTGCAAAGTTATCTTTTATAATCTATTTCTGTCTCACTTTCATAAATATGATCTTAGACTGGAAAAAAAAAAAAACAGAGGCAAAAAAGGTTTTGAAAATAAAATTAGATTAATATGTAGTCTTCTGTGACAGAATCTAGATAATAAGACACAGGCATTCTAATATCAAGATGTCAACTCATTCTACCATACTGTGCATGGGCACTCCAACTTCAATGATGTGGTTTATGGTGTCTTGATTCATCACTTTCTTATGCAAATAGTGGTCTTTACTATGCTCCAATTTGTTATCATTTGATAGCTAATGAACTTATGCACCAGTTGCAACATTGAGTGATAATCCAGAATATAAGCAGAAAAACTCTGTTAGATTGGAAATTATCAATTCACAGAAACCTGAAAAATCCTCCCATGAATGCTCTATTGATTGTCCAGGAAAGTATCTTCCAACATCAACAACAGTTGTCACCCCATTCATCAAGGCAACATTGCTAGCAACAAGCAAAGCCTCCCTTCTTTCGTCTGCAGAGGTCTCTGGGATGTAGCTGCTGATAAGTTTCATTGCAGCATCTATTACCAATCCCGTAGGTTCTGCATGTTGATGGCAAAAACAATTAAGATACAAATCATAACTGATTAACATCTAACAATATAAAGGACCTACAGAAATTAATTCATAGCAAGTTACTCATAGTTCTAAACAATTATCAGAAACATTATGATGTACACTCATTTGTTTAGTGCAATCCATAAAAATTTAAATCCAGAAAAATGCCCCACCTCTCCAACATAACTAACAAACAGTACTTTAATAAATTTGTGATTTTGTAATGCAATTGCTTTATTAGGAATTGCAGATCAGCGCATATACTGTGGCAGCCTTTGCATATCATAGATTAGCTTCCTTATAAAAGATTGGAGGGAATTTGCAAACAGTGCATCTCAAGATCAAGGACAGCATAAAGTTCATTAATTTCGCACCATCTCCAATCCAAGACTATGAAACTAGACTGTTTATGCCACACATTGGACCAGAACATGTGCATGAATCAAAAGAGCTATAAATGTGAAAAATCAATTTCTCTTAGTAATAGTAAAGTTTGAAGCATTTTGATTCATAAACTGACTCTAGCTGATGGAAAGGTATGTCAAGTGGCCATGAATTCATTAAACCAACTATTACCTCCATCACCAGATCTCATAATTGTTCCACCATCTGGATCCTCTACCAAATTATTAATCCCAGCTAGCTTTAATGCCACAGAATTAGCCAACCCCATATGACCATCAGTCCTGGGTAACCAGACCTGCACAGGAAGATTTCAGTTGCCAGTCAGATGATTGTGAATTTATGTACATATTATCAATAATTGATTGGCTCTTACGGGATTGTTTGGTGTAACATCATCAATCCAAGAGGCTGCTGGTAATTCTCCTCCCCACAGATCATTGTTCCAGCCACCACTCAATACCCAGGAACCTTTTTTCAGATCTGAAAGATTATTTGTTTACACAACAACCTTTTAGAAATAACTCTAAATTTTAAAAAGTCATGCTATCAAACCATAAGGATACTACTCCTTAATACTCAGATTCACCATTTCAACAACAATGGTCAATATAGTTTTGCAAAGAGTAAGCATTTTACCGCTAAGAAATGCATGTATTGTAAAAAGTAGTTAAAGTTTAATGCTTCTTTTTGACCCACCCATCCTCTTCAAATATCCCACAACCTTTAGCTAAACATGATAAAAACACGATATAGTAATTGAATATGCAGAGCACAACTATGAAAATCCTAACTGTTCAGACCTTTATAGCGAAGTTGCATGACGTTGACTGACATCTGATCATTGACAAACTTTTTCCAAAAAAATGAGTGGAAATTTCTTGCATAAAATGCCCAAAAAGGCATAACACACACACGGGCACACGATAATTGACAATGAGAGAGATGCTCTCTAATTTTTATTAAAGGAAACTTTTTAGAAAGGGCATGGCCTACATTTCATACCATGTCTCACAGTTCACAAACAAGTAAACTGAAAATTATTCAAAAATAACAGTATTATAGCATTAAAAGTTTTTTTTTTTTTTTAAAGGCAAGAAAATTACTTCTTACAGCATCTTTAACCCTTCTCACAAATTCATCTTTATGATTAACACCTCGTAGCTCCACTTGCATCAACTGCATTACATTAACCAAAATCTCATCAACTTCTTCTTATATATAATATCAAAAAAACAAAAATACTACTGGGGAGTATTTATACTACTATACCTGAAGCCCACCAGAAATCAAGTGGACATGAGAATCAATAAATCCAGGAACAACTATTTTCCCTTCAACATCAACTACTTTAGTTTCAAATCCTTCTAAATCCTGCATATTAGCAGCCATTAACTGAAACTAAAAACACAATAAAATGCTCACCTGAAATTCAATTAAAAGAAAACAAAAAGCAAAGAAATTTATAAACCTGAAGAGATGAATAATTGCCAACGCGAAGAATTCTGGCGTTTCGAACAGCAATAGAATCAGCAAAAGGCAATGAAGCATCGCTAGTGAAAATAACCCCATTTTTCACTATCAAATCAGCCACCATCACCACCGTTGGTTCTCTCGGCGATATAAACGATGCCCATCTTGATCGAACGTTTAAACATTCTAATCCAAATAAAAAATATATATATATCAATAAATCAAAGAATTCACATTCTGCTGCTTCTTTAAAAGCTTATAATAAAATTGAAAGCTAAAGAAAAGATGAAATATTTACGAAGTAGGGGTGAGTTGAAGAGAGGAAGTGAGATGAAGAGAACGAGAGTGGCAGTGATGACTGCGGAGTGCTTCATTTTTCTTTCTTTTTTTGGGTCTGTCGACTGGTTGAGTTGAGTGATGTGTTGTGGGCTTTTTCTCTAGATTCTACTCAGATTCCTTAATTTATGTTATACTTATACCTGTTGCAGAATCCTCCTTGCATGTCTGTTGTCTGTTCACTCTACGAATGCACTTTGATATTTAACTTTTTAATAATTTAAATAACTTAAATATTCTTACTCTTAAATAACTCTTTTATTTAAATATATATTTTACAATTTATTTCAATACAATAGGCTAATGTTTAAAAATTTATTTATATTGTATATTTAATATATAAATCTAAATATATTATTTATTTTCAAAATTAATTTTTGAATATAAAATAAATAATTGTAGAACCAAAATTGATATTAGATTATAAAAAAGAAATAAAGACATATTTGATTTTTTCATAAAATAGAATTTTTCACTGGAAAATAAATATATTTTTACGAAGTAAAATAATGCAAAAAGTAAAAAGTTTTATAAAAAGTGTGATTAAATAGAATATTTTGAATCTTTTAATTATTAAGTAGCTATTTTAAATAGAAAGTAATTATCTAATTATTTATTTAATATTCTAAAAAATATTTGTTTTGAAAATAAATTATCTAATTATTTATTTAATATTCTAAAAAATATTTTTTGAAAATAAATTATGTATTTAAATTTACACATTAAATATAAAATATAAATAAATTTTTGAATATTAATTTTTTGCATTAGAGTAAATTCTAAAATACATATCCAAATAATTAAAAACATATTAAAATTTATAACTAATAATGAAATCTACTATGTCTAAGATTGTAAAAAAGAAATTACATTTTTTAGATAATAACTTGCAAATATTAATGATTTTTATTTTTAATTTTTAATTTTTTAATATAAAAATTTATATATATATTTAAGACTCAATATATATTGTACGTTCAAAAAAATAAATAATTCATAAGATATTTAAATATATATAAAAATTTAAAATATTGCATTAGCTAATAAAAGAATAATTTAACGGTAAAAATAATCATGTCATTTAAATTATTAAAAGGTCATATATGAAGTACATTTATAAATAAGTAGAGTGCAAAAATTCGCACCCTGAATAAAATTATGACAAACTGAAGGAAAGATTAGTCAAATTCAAATATTGTTAGGCTAAATTCTGTTACTTTGCAAGCCAGTGTGTAAAATGTCAAACACAATTTAAGGCATGTCTTTACTTTTTAAGTTGGAGGTGTTGAAATTTCAAGTTAATTTCCTACTACTACTAGTATTCATTTTTAGGTTTTTTTTTTTTAAAAAAAAAAATTTAAGTCCAGGCTTAATTGACTATTAAACAGTTGTAAACTGCTTAGAGATTACTTTTCTTTATGATTAATATTTTAAAAAATGCATATTTTGCCCCTGTACTTTAACTTTTTTTACATTGCCCCTTGTAAAAAAAAATCGACATATTGCAACCCTATACTTATATTTATCA
This sequence comes from Macaranga tanarius, assembly GCA_949673435.1. Taxonomy (NCBI): domain Eukaryota; kingdom Viridiplantae; phylum Streptophyta; class Magnoliopsida; order Malpighiales; family Euphorbiaceae; genus Macaranga; species Macaranga tanarius. Next base: position 898 of record CATIWO010025503.1, on the reverse strand, counting down.
GCACATTGAACCCTTATTAAACGGGAAGGGGTAACGGCAATTAAAAAATATTCAGTTTGATCCTTATAATTTTAAAATATTTTTTAAATCCCTTTGATTTTTATTTTTAACAAATAAATCCATACAATTGCTAAAAGAATTCAATTAAATTTAATAAAAATTTTAAAATTATATATTTTTTATTTACTTGAGATGTATGTCGTCTATTTCTAATAGATTTATAATATTAAAAAATATATAATTATAAAAATTATAACCTATTTTAATTGTTCATTGAATATTTATATACTTAATACACAAACATGGTAAAAATCAATACACGATAATTTAATCCATAAAAAGGCACATAAGCTATTTAATAAATAAAATAGTAGTGAAAATTTATAATTCTTTTCAAATAAAAATAAAGAAAAATACCATCACACACACAATTATTTTTCTTACAATTAATAATCAATAGCTTAACAAATCTATTAATTAATATTTTTAAAGAATAAAAATTTTAATTTACTATAATATTATCTTTAAATGTATAAATTTATATTTTATCATATTTGAAAAAATATAATAAACCTTATTCGTATTTGAATAATATATAAATTATAGTTAATTAATTACTATTTATATTAAAATTATTTTAAAATTAAAAAAATACATACAATTACAATTATAAATTATATAAACTACTACTTGAACAACAATTTTAAATATATTTATAAAATATGATAAAATTTATATGGGTGAATATGATTTATTATATTTCATTTATCAAATAGTTCATCCATCTTAGTTAACATCTTTTTCATGCATTATTTTTTATTCATATTTTTAATTTTATTTAATAGTATATATATATAATAGAAATAAAAATTGAAAATATACAATTAGATAAAAAAAA
>CATIWO010025493.1:0-12069 GCA_949673435.1 Macaranga tanarius | reverse complement strand
GTTTGTAGTTTAATAATTTAATTTGAATTATATCTTTATTTATATTTTTTAATTTCGGCGAAGAACCGATATCCGAACCGAATTTTCTAATTCGGAGAAGAACCGATCTCCTAACCGAATTGAACCAAAATTTTAATCTCCGAACTGTTCAGAACCGAAAATTTGGAATAATTTTGAAGTCTTAATTCTTCAATCTCCGATAATATGGAGCAATTCCGGAGAATTGTATTATTCGAACCGAACCGGACCGGGCTCACACCTACTTAAAACAGTGTTGAATTTGCGTATGGATTGGAATTTGCGTGTGAATTGGAGGATAAAAAAGGAAATCTCCACATCATTTTCGGTGTGGGTTGGAGTTGGCCTTGTTAGTGGCTGCTTCTTATTTGAGGTGAGACCCACCATTTTTGGGCCAATTGCAAGTCCAGTCTTGTAATCTTATTGCCGACACAAGTTAATTGGGTTTTCGAACCTTCGGTTGTTATTATTAAATGAAAATAATTTTACATTTTTTGCTTAAATAATTCAAGAAAATTGATGATTAACTTCAAAATACATATGCTTTTAATTTTTAGTTGCAAACATAAATAAAAAATAATTTTTCATTCAATAATAGTAATTTGATATAGGCATTGAGTAATTGAAAAGTGAAATTTTATTATTTTATAAAATTATTTTATTTTGACTAAATTAAAGAAGTATAAACTCAAAGAATTTTAACAACCATATCTCAACATTAAGTATTAAACTATAGTTTTAAAATTTTCAAATAATTCTAGAAAATACAAAATTTCAAGAGCAATGCTAGTAGTGTCTGTTTCCATTCCACGCTTTGAAAGTACAACCCACCAAAAAACCAAAAAAGCATAATGCTTTTGGAAAATGAAAGTTTGGCACTTTATTGTTAATCTTCTTTTTCACACTCCACCAATCTGCCATTGTTATTGCAACCTTTTCTCCTTAATTTCCTCCACAGCTCCATAGCTTCTTTGTACTACTAGCTAGCTAGTAATGACTAATGACCCGCCTCCGCTCTCCACCCTCCACTCTCCTTTCATGCATTAGGAACAACATATGATCCAATTTAATTCTCTGCTCACCCACTAACCCCATTAACACAGTTTCTGTTCCATTGCTCTCTCTCTCTCTCTCTCTCTTCATTAACTGTCACTCTCTTCTCTTGTTCTATTTCCTTTTATATGCTAACAAATGTTTAAATTTCACTCACCCATCTCTTACTTTCCTTCAATCTCTTTTTTCGTCTTAAAAATCCAATACCCATCTCATAATTCAATCTGTTTCTCTTAAAAAAAGCAATCCTTTTGTTTTCTTTATATACCCATTTGTCAATTTTAGATCTTTTTCCACCTTCCTTAGCTTTTTCTTCTCATTTAGTAATTTTATTTATTCAATTTCACCTCCCTCAATGCACGGTTACAGCCGCCTAGGCAATGGCCGGTCTGTAACTGCCAGGACAACGCCTTCTCCTCCTTCCTCTCCCCGGCTTCGCCATGGCCGGAGCAAGAACAACTTGAATGGTGGCGGTTTTGGCAGTGGAGTTGGTGGTGGTGGCTGCAGTGGTCGAGGGTCTAAGCAGAATTTAGTTGAGAAGCTAGTGTTTGTTATTGTATCTGTTGTTTTTAGAAGGAGAGGTGTGCTTCTGTTCGCCCCATTGCTGTATATTTCAGGGATGTTATTGTATATGGGATCTTTGAATTTTGATGTTGATTTAAATTTAAAGAATGGTGGTGTTGTTGTAAGGAAACGTCCTCCAGTTGGGTCTGTGTATCGGAGTCCTCAAGTTTTTAAGAAGCTATGGCCTCATATGCAGGCTGAGAGCAATCACAGCTACAATGCGGTACTGTTTCTAGCTTTTATGTTAGCTGTTTCTAACTGTTTTATATATTCTCTTTAAGTTTGTTGTAGTGGTTGAGTTATGTGGTGTAGCCTTTTAAGTTAATCAATCACTGGAAGTGGAAACACACAGTCTTGCTAGTTGCTGCTCTCATGTTATTATTATGCTTAGAACTTTCTTTAATTCTCTTGATGCTCTTGCTCTTAATCACAGTGATGCTCTGGCCTTATACAATTTGTGTGGTTAGGCCAGTGTTTTACTGTTCTTTAGTGGTGTTTAAAAATATTTCTTTGTTCTTTTGGCTGCTCAAGAACTAATTTGGTTTCTTGATTGGAATTTAAATTTCTGCATGTGTAAATGCTCATAACTCTGTTTGGATGTTCTTGCTGCTTATTTGTATTTTTCTCTGTACAACTTGCATTGCTCATTCCTTTTAGTTTTGAGTATGTACTTCTCCTCCTACTACATGATTTATTCTACCATGTACAACTCATGCAATGCAGTTGATGAAAGCATGGGATCCAAAATTGCATGAAGGTTGGAAGCCTTGTGGCAACTACAATAATTCTGAAGCAGGTTTGATTTTCTTCGTAACAAATGTGTTCATCCCAAGAGTGTCTACTTTTATGAGTGATAGGAAAAATAAACACGTTTTAAATTGGATTAGCAACAATTAAATCCATGCCAATAATCGGTAGAAAAAAAGTAAAACAAAGCAAAATCTCAAACTAGTTAGATTAGTTTCATATTTGAACTCATTATGGCAGACTTTATGGTCCATTAGGATCTGCCAATTACAAGTGTTTACCATTTTGATGTGTTGCATTTTCATCTGTACTTGAACGATATATTTTGCATGTAGCATGGTCTTACGTGAGCACCCTTGCTATTCATGCCCTGGGCAATTCGGCCATTTGTTTGTCATGTCAATGTCTAGAGGAACAAGATTTATGTATAATTGCATATTTGTACGTTGTCATTGGCAACGTTCCTCATTTTGTGTTGGACATTTCACTAGTTTTGCCTGCTAATGACTTTTTGTTTTTTTTTTTTTTCTTTTTTGGTTCTTAGAATTGCCAAAGTCTAATGGTTACCTTATAATTGAAGCAAATGGTGGATTGAATCAGCAACGCTTGTCGGTATGTTTCATCCTTTAGAAAATTGATTTGTTTATTTTTGACCCTTAAAAGATCTGCATGGTAATATGCCTGACTGCCTCTGTTCATGTATTGTGAGTGAGACGATCCATTTACAAATTGTGTCAACTAAAATTTGAAGTACCCATAGTTCCTACCCCATTGTGGTAGGCTCACAAATGACACACCTCAAAATATTCTGATGCTAAGATCATCTGTTAAAGAAATGTAAATACTAGTTATGAACTTTAAGAAGCTTTACAATACGTCAATTTTTCGTAAATTTGTGTGATGACCAGATGAATTCATTTTCCTTTCACTAAGCATCTAAAAGTATGAATGTGTTTAAGTCTCTTAAAAATGGAAAAGGATTGGTTTGATAAATTCTTTAAAGTAATTAAGGTATCTATAAACGGGAGCATCTGTGGAGCACTCGTATTGGTGATTAAATTTTTGGTCACATAAAATTACAATTCAGTGCAAGTTTTCTAAAATTTGCACAAATGTGTAAATTAATATAGATTTGTGATTAAAAGAGAAATAATAACTACTTAGATGGGAATCAATGTTCAGAGTTCAGTTAAGGCTGAGCAACGATTCAGGACAAGTTTTCTAAATGACACAAAATGATATTTTATTTTGCATCGCATCTACTGATTTTTAAACTGTAACCACACTATATCAATAGACTTTGGGAATGGATATATAAAATATAGACATGCAGAAGGCTTATTTGAAATGCCAGTTTTTCACTTTAATATTTTGTTTAGTTAATCATGTTATTTTGCTTATATATTTCTGTTATTGTTTTCTGGATGCAGATATGCGATGCAGTTGCTGTAGCTGGACTACTGAATGCTACTCTTGTCATCCCAATTTTTCATTTAAACAGTGTTTGGCAAGATAAAAGGTAATATTTATTGTGTTACTGGCATTATTACTGCATATTGACTGTTGATGGCAATTAGGATTGGAGGTGATGATTGTATTGAATTCTGTCTCAATTTTGTTTTTCTAGATAAATTGAAATTCAATTAGAATAGTTATTCCTTTATATTATTTATAAAATGGGTTGCATATTGTATAGTCTTTGGTGTTTAACCCCCAGTCATGTCATATTCAGGTTTGCCCAAGTTCATAACTTTATATCATGTTCAAAACTGCTTCATTTTGGAATCCTTCTACTTGCTCAAATAGGTTGCTTTAGAATATGACTTTTGGTCATTACCTTGAAAATGCACTTACTTTAATTGACCAACATTTTCAAAATGATATGAAGGTTTGAGCAGAACTCTTAGAACAAGTTCTGACTATTTAGGCACTGAAACATGGTCTTTCTCTCTGTTTTACCAACTCAAAATGCACACTGTCTCTGAATACCTGTGATCAGCTATTAGGATTTAAAAAAATAAAGTTTAGTGGAAGGAAATGTAATTATAGAAACTCATCCATATCAACTTTTCTGTGGAAAGAACATGATGGAGCTAAGCAAAAGTACTTTCACTTTTATCTCAATTTCGTTCTTGCTGCTGAGAGCTTTTGCCCAATGGCCTTGCTCTCTTTGTAATAAGGGTTACTAGCATTCCAACATTCTGTAGGTGGGTTGAGCCATATGTATGTATGGATAAATGTAGTAGGAAAAGGAAAAGAAAGAAAGAGAAAAAAAAAAAAAAGATCAGCTATTAATCAAGCTAAGCGAAAAGGTCATCATTTGCTTTTTTTTTGTCCCTTGTTTCCATTCGCCTAACTCTCCATTTCTTTTGACCAACATGACATCTTACCACAACCAAGCTATATCTCTTCTATTTACACACATGATTGAGGACTTTATAGTTCATACTCTGATGTTCCTGACACTGGAGGCTATTTCCTGCACAAATTCAATTTCATGCAGAACACACCCAGCTGAAGGATGTAGTTTGCAGATAGTCGTCAGAAAAGAGGGTTAAATGTACACAACATTTTCCCGTGCATAATTTGTCTGACCTGTAGGTCTCACTTTAGCAATTTCAGAGTCGCAGTAAGGTGTATGTTGCATACATGTACATTTTCTTTTGGTCTTCTTCATTTATCTTATTAGTGATATGTCCTGTAAATTTTTGAAACTAAGAAAACATAAAGCAAAAGGAAGGCCATTTTTCAGATTAGAACATGATGTATCATCACTCCAGTTTTCATAGAAGTATTTGTGTTTTCATAGCTTTGTATTGTAGTGAGGATTTCCACTTTTTTCAATTTGTTATTTAAAAAAAAAAATATCTGCACTCTTCATTGCTTTTAGTTCATATTAACTCCATGATTTCAGTTTATTATGCTGCTTGGTATTTCAAATCATTGCCTCTTATCTCCTTTTTATCCTTATCACAGCAAATTTGGAGACATATTTGATGAAGATTTCTTTATAGATGTGCTTAAAAATGATGTGGAGGTCATTCGAGAACTGCCAAAAGATATTCTTGAGCAGTTTGACTATAATATAAGCAGCATTATAAATTTGAGGGTAAAAGGTTGGTCCAGTCCAACATACTATCTTCAGAAGGTGCTTCCCAAGCTGATTTCCATGCGGTATGCAGTTCCTTATTTCTTCTGTCATCAGTACAAGGGATGACTGTTATTGCCCATAGAAACAAGAAACATGATAGTGAATTTTTATTTATTTGACATGCATTTACTTCATTTGATCAGTGGTGCCTTTTGACCCATTCTTGTACAGAAATGCTTCCCATCTCTAGATATATGACTTGGCTAGGTGATTTTGCTTGAAATCCTATTACTTCTGCTTTGGACTTTTGTTTTTAAGAAAAGGCATTACTATTTCTTAGATCTTATCCTATTACAAATTTCTGAATCGTCACCCAAGTTAGTGATGATTAAGTTCAAGCCAGTAGAGTATCTTAATAACCTTGTGCAGGTGTATAAGATGTATTTAATGGCTTGACATTGTTAGCATATCTAACCAAAAAGTTTAAACTGGTACTTAGAAGTATATGTGTACTGTAAAGTAATACTGAAGTTCATGCTATTATATTTTTCAATGTCCATCTCATGCATAGGCCAATCAGAATTATATTTAGACCAATATACTCAATAGCAACAATTATGAATGGGCGTATTAATCTTCAGTGAGAGAGATGAGATGCTAATGGAGGAATTGTCATTACGCATGCAAGTTGATGAAAGTTCACGTTATTGTGATAGCAAACACTTCTTCTTCTCTTTTTTTTTTTTTTTTTTTTTTTTTAAAAAAAAAAAAAAAACTTTACCAACTAAATATAAAGCTGAGGATGAACCCTGAATTTATGATTTGAAGGATGTGAGAAAGATAGGTCTCATTTTCAAATTTCGCTCTTTCTCTATCCAACACGCTTGATGATCCCTTCTTGAATTTTCTCATTTCTAGCAAGCATTGAATTTGTTAGATTTCCTTTCCTTAGATATTTTCTTAAATGATACCTATGGAATGCAGTGAAGGTAGGGGTAGCTCCTATTGAGGACAAGTTGAGAGAAGGTAGATTGAGGTGGTTCGGACATGTGAACCTCAGACCCATAGATGTGCCGGTTAGAAGGATTGACGATATTAGGATAGATGGAATGAACAAATGTAGAGGCAAACCTAGGCTAACTTGGGGAAGCGTGGTAAAAGTTGATTTATTGGCACTACATTTTTCCAAAGATGTAGTCTACAATCGTGTGAAATGGAAAAAAATCCATATAGCCAACCCCAATCAATAAGGGATTCAGGTATAGTTGACTTGAGTTGAATAGTTTAACCCCCACCTTTTAAAGACTTCCGTTTGTTCACCTTTTTTTTTTTTTGACATCATATGCTTAGAGCAATGAATTCGCCATCTCTGGTATTTCTGAAAGATGGTAGATTTTTCCAGCAATTGTGGAGGGCTTTTTTCCAAATTAAATTGTAGGAGACCTGGAAAGGAATTCACATAAGTTATGGTGCTGTACTAATGTAGTTTGGCATACTCCTTAAGTCAGGCACAAAGCACAAACAAGGCATGCCTTGTTAATATTGTTCTTACCTTTGTATTGTTATTGTTTTTTATCATCATTTGATTAAGCAACTTTTGCTGTTGATTCAAACAAGAAAAATAGCTTAGCATGCTTCCCTCTACACTATATCAATCCAGAAGAATGAAAAAAAAATGAAAAAAGATGAATTGGTTATATTATTGTTCGATACAGGGTGGCTTGCTGCTAGAGCCAGTGTAGTTGAAGAGAAGGGCTATCATATAAGATCAGTTATAAACAAAAATGTCATGCTAAAACAGTTTCACATTCGAGGGCCAATAATCCTGTAGCATGTAGAGATGAGGAAGATATTGATCTTAGGAAGGGTATAAGGAAGTTGAACGAGACAGAGTTTGGAAAAAGATCTATTTGAATGTGATGATAATAATGGAGAAGTTTGACAATGAAAAACTAACATAATTTGTGAAATCAGCTACATGTGTCCAAACTCAAATGTTTTAGTTTTTGTTATGGTCCCACGAATAGGATCTCGTCACAGGGTCTATGAACAACAAAATCCTCCCTAGACTTCTTGTTCACGTTCCTATTCTTTGAAGAACCTATTTTGAAAAATAAAATGGTGTTTGTTCTTAAGAGAACACCAAACTCTCCTTAATCTTTTTGACTGAAATTTTTCATGCTTTATTCCATATTAATTACCCTTTATATAATGAAGGGTTTTGAGTACAAGAATCCTAAAATTTCAGGAATCCTAAAATCTCAGGATATTGACTCCCTATTTAAGACCTAACCAATCTAAGAAAATAAAAATACTATAGGAAGTTAACAGCTCATGCTTATTTGGGCTCTAATTATTCTAATTTGACTTCAATAAATAAAAGGCTATTAACTAGGACTTAGTAAGGAAAAATACTACTAAAAATCTGCTACTTCCTTTAACTCATAAGCCTACCATATCAGTTTGTGATGAACATATTTAGGTAGCTTCATGTATTAGCAGTTAATGCTTTATTTTTCACGTATATGCATCCGTTTTTAAATTCTTGTCTAGGGGGGGCATGTGTTTTAAATAGTTTTCCATTGTTCAGGGCAGTGCGCATTGCCCCTTTCTCCAACAGACTGGCTCATGCAGTTCCTCCAGATATTCAGAGGCTTAGATGCTTAGCCAATTTCAAAGCATTGAGGTTTTCAGAACCCATAAGAACACTTGCAGAGAAAATGGTTGATCGGATGATCAAGAATAGCTCAGATAGTGGAGGGAAATATGTTTCAGTGCATCTTCGATTTGAAATGGTGCTGTACTTATTTCTTTGCTTTGAAGGATGAAGCGTTACTGAATTTGTAACTTTGTTTCTAAGAGTCAGTTTCTTTTTTATGGCAGGATATGGTTGCATTTTCATGCTGTGAGTATGATGGTGGGGAGGAAGAGAAACAAGAAATGGATATTGCTCGAGAAAAAGGCTGGAGAGGAAAATTTAGGAGAAGAGGTAGAGTAATAAGGCCTGGAGCAAATCGCATGGATGGAAAATGCCCTTTAACTCCACTTGAGGTAATCCAACTATTTTTTTTTTCTCTCTGATTGGGCTTGATGAATATAATTTTTCATATTTAAGATGTAGGTTTCATGTCTTCATGACTTCATTTTGGTAATGTAATGCTTTCAGGTTTGTGTTATAATAATTTGCATGATGCTCTAGAAATTAGAAAGCAATTTTATAGGATGGCCGTATGATTCTGATTAAGCTAATTCTTAGCGAATATAATACCTCCATTTTGATGATAGAAGAGCTTGCTTTTATTAACAACTACAAAGTTGCGAACATCGGCTGTATGTGCATGTGCATGCATTGCATCACAATAAAACAAAAAGAGCCATGGTATCTGTGCTTTGCAACAAAGAAATTAATGATGGCAGCCCTTTGACTTAGATTTTTACTGAACTCCTTTCACTGTTTTTACTTGTGGAAGCTCTTAGTCATAGAGTGCTTTGATATCTGACTTCCTTATTGTATTGGCTTGATTTTCATGTATATTCATATGCAAGCTTCTCTGTCCTTTTTTTCCCTGTGAAAGTTCAGTTGTAGAGTACTTTGAGATATGACTTCTTGTATTGACTGGATCATCACAAGCTCCTCTAACTTTGTGTGAAAACACAAGGTTAGAATTTGGTTCCCTTATCTTCTACTAGAGGAAAGAAAATCAATTTAAACAAAAGAAAACGATGAAATTTTGTGACATTTGCAACATGGATACATATGGTTGGTTTTGCAGGTGGGAATGATGCTTAGGGGCATGGGTTTTGACAATACCACCTCAGTATATGTTGCAGCAGGTAATATTTATAAAGCGGAAAAGTTTATGGCTCCACTTAAACAAATGTTTCCACGTTTAGAAACAAAAGATACAGTAGCTACTGCCAAAGAACTGGCCCCATTTAAGGTAATTGGACAATTATGTACCTATGATTAGCAATTCTCCAAACTATTGTCTCAATCAAATAGATTACATAATACAAAATGGAAATTAACAAGTAGGTTAGAAACAGGTCAATCTTTGTAACATCAATATGTATTGTGATGTAGGGCCATTTGTCTAGGTTGGCTGCACTTGATTATACAGTTTGCTTGCACAGTGAAGTCTTTGTCACAACTCAAGGTGGAAATTTTCCCCACTTCTTGATGGGTCACAGGCGCTATCTGTATGGAGGACATGCAAAAACACTCAAACCTGACAAGAGAAAATTGGCTGTTTTATTTGATAAACCCAGTATCAGGTATAACTTGATCCAATTTTAAGAAATTCATATGCAATGCTGCATGCATTTTGGCATAAATTCATTTTATGTATTCATCACATTTGTGTGTATATCCATATGTAGCTTTTTAACTGAACTAGAAATTTGAATTTTTAATGGTAACATGTGGGGACATGAATAACATGTGAGGACTTGAATAATGTAGCCTACACATTTATTTCCGGGGTTGGTAGCTTCCCTAGCATCTCTTAGGAGTGTATCTGCTACAGGACTAGATGGTTTTTTCTTTACATGTGAAGCCAAATTATTCTGTGTGGTTCAGTTGTCAGCTCTTCCGATCATTTACAAACATCTTGGTGTTATGTAACTCTGCAAGCACTGCAACAAATTGCATCACCAACTGTGTTGGTTTCGAAATAAAATTGTGGTGATCCTACTTGCCTGTATGCACGTCTGAATTGTGTTGACATTCACTCTTTGTTATTGATCATCGCATAATAAAGACTTTAATCATCATTGCATTTGACTTCTGTTTTGTAGGTGGGAAGTCTTCGGGCGACAGATGCAAGATATGCTTCGTCACAGTGATCACAAGGGGTCCGAAATGAGAAAGTCCAGTGCCTCACTGTACACATTTCCCATGCCCGATTGCATGTGTAAAGAACCCGAAAAACAACACAAAAGCAATAACACAACAAAACATAAAATTTGAGCCATAACCATATAGTTTAGCTTCTGGCATTACATAAACTTCTATACATGTAGTTCTTTTGTGTATCATTAAAACTCAACTAGCAGAAAAGATATCATTAGATTTAATTTGTTCATTAGACTACGAGGGGGGAAGCTTTTACAGGTTATTCTTTGATGTTTATTGACTTAGGCTATAAATTGGCAATGCTGTGTATTCAAAATTCACTGTAAATGATGCTTTATATATGTACAAGATCAAAATTCTGTCATAGATGGTAAAGGTAAAGTGCTGTAAATTTGACCTCAATCTGCATTCCCCTGTTATGATTTTTTTGTATTTATTTTTTATATTCATTATGACTGTGTTTCAATGTATTAATGCAAATTAAATTGGTATTGGGATGTCTTTATCTCATAATATTAAAATCAATTCAAAAATTGTCTTAACTGAATCAATTTCAATGCTATAAAATTCTTTTATAGCTTCCCTATCTGCCAATGCAAATTCAATTATTTATTGCTCTTTAATTGATTGGTGGTTGATTGATCATGAATCTTTCATATGCCACTTGACAGAAATTCTTGTTTTTTAAACATGACTTTTGTAGAGCATATATGCTAATACACATATATGTTCCTTGGAGCGTTTGATTAGCTAATTAGAGAGATAATAACTTATTAGAGCAATGATCATTAGCTGATGCTAAAGGATGAGTGATTAATTATATTGGAACTGAGTCACGATCCAGATTTTTACACAAGGCAATAATAAAAATAAGGAAAAATTACAAATTTAGTGTCTGAACTTTTCGATTTTTTTTATTTGAGTGTCTAACCTTTTTTTTTTCAATTAAGTGTCTGAACTTTTAAAATTTTTTCAAATGAGTGTATCTGGTCGATCAGAAGCTGAGTGTGCGTTGAGTCAGTAAAAGTGGACCCCACAATTGCACCAGTCAGCTTCCATGTCACGTCCATATGTGCTTTTTTGTTGATGGACAAAAGGAAAAATTATAAATTTAGTGTCTAAACTTTTTGAAAATTACAAATTTGGTGTCTGAACTTTTTGAAAATTACAAATTTGATGTCTGAACTTTTCAATTTTTTTCTATTTGAGTGTCTACATCCACATGTGCTTTTTGGTTGATGGACAAAAGGAAAAATTACAAATTTGGTGTCTGAACTTTTCGAAAATTATAAATTTAGTGTTTGAACTTTTCAAAAATTACAAATTTGGTGTCTGAACTTTTCGAAAATTATAAATTTGGTGTTTGAACTTTTTAATTTTTTTCTATTTGAGTGTCTACATCTACATGTGTTTTTTGGTTGATGGACAAAAGGGAAAATTACAAATTTGGTGTCTGAACTTTTCAAAAATTACAAATTTGGTGTTTGAACATTTTGAAAATTACAAATTTGGTGTTTGAACTTTTTGAAAATTACAAATTTGGTGTCTGAACTTTTCAATTTTTTCTATTTGAGTGTCTAACTTTTTTTGACATGGACGCTGACTGGTGCAATTGTGGGGCCCACTTTTGCTGACTCAGCGCACATTCAGCCTCTGATTGGCCGGATACACTCATTTGAAAAATTTTTAAAAGTTCAGACACTTGATTAAAAAAAGAAAAAGGTTAGACACTCAAATAGAA
>CATIWO010025473.1:0-26555 GCA_949673435.1 Macaranga tanarius | reverse complement strand
ATAGAAAACCTTTTCCAAACCATAAAACATATTCTTTCATATACATATATGATTTTAAAGTAGTTTTATATACACATCCACTCACCTGAGCCTGCTGAACCGAAACCTAGTCGGTTGGCCCTGAACTAGCCTCTACGGCTCCAACTTGATCCGATCCTAATATCAAAAATTATCAGAATACCATCTTAAAACTCATTTCTACTCAACTTAAGTTGATCTAAGGCTAAAGGATAGGTTATAGGACCCGAAAAATGGTCCGAAAATACTTAAAACTGAGTTTCAGAGCCCAAATGGCCACTGAGGCACCACCAGACTGCACAGAGGTGCACGCCTAAGTGTAGAGACATCCCAGGGGAGTGAAGAGGCACATGTCACAAGTGCTGGGGCGCACGTCTCTTCTGCAGAGGCGCACGCCCTTGTATAGAGGCGCATGCCTCTATACAAGGCAAGCTAGAGGCGCCAAGCAATGGAGAAGAGGCGCACACAAGAGGAAGAGGCGCCAAAAGGTGCACGCTTCTGGGGAGACCAGATGCACGCCTGTACATATAGGCACACGCCTCTGTAACCCAGAAACTCAATCTCAGTCGTAAAAATTTTAGAAAACGGCTATAATTTTAAATTTCCAACATATAACGTATATACATCAACATATAGCTTTAGATTACTCATAACACATGCCTTAGGTAACTTACAACTCTCTAGATCTTGTAGGAAATTAATCTATAGCATTTAATCCAAAATTGGACTCAAAATCAACTCAAACAAAACCATAAACTAAACACAATTCCACTCACAAGTTCCTCCTGCAGATTCCTTCGGTCTCTTGCTTGATTCCTCCTTAGGTTTCCAGAGCAAAGTCTCTTCCTCTTCTTCCCCTTTTTCTTCCTCTTTTCTCTCTTCTTTTTCTTCTTTCTTTCTTCTGTGGGTTGCCTCCTTTTTTCTCCCTTATTTTCTTCTTCCTCCATACTTTCTACTGTACAAATCTAACCACTCTCACTCTTACTTCTTTAATCCTTCTTCTTTTCTTTCTTTCTTCCTCAATTCACTCACTTTCAATCGTATTACTTTACCCTTTTCTTATCTTTCAATTACACCCTTAAACCTTATTTAATATAATCAAATTCTAATGCCTTATATTATATTCTCATTTGTTCTCATCTCAAAATGATAAAATCTCTTATCAACTTCAATTCAATGCCACAAGCTAAATCTCTATCAATTATCGACTTAATTACGAAATAATCAAACTCCAAATCATTCATTCAAATAATTGACAATTAACTCAAATCACCAAATTAAATTAACTGCAGTAATAACATTCTTAATTGTCATTAATAGACAGTAATTCGGTTCTAGGACACGGATGTTACAAAGAAAAAGTTGAGTTAAAGCGAAGAAGAAAATTTTAAATTTGGAAGTAGATTATATGTGCCAAACATAGATGAATTAAGATGAGAAATAATGAAAGAGGCACATTGTTTGGTGTATGCAATGCATCCAGAAAGTACAAAAATATATAGAACGTTGAAAAAAAGTTATTGGTGAAAAGGAATAAAGGGTGATATAGCTGAATTTATGTCAAAATGTTTGACATGTCATAAACATCCTGCTGGATTACTACAATCTTTACCAATTCCTGAATGAAAGTGGGAACATATCACAATGAATTTTATGGTAGGATTGCCAAAAACCCAGTAAAGAAATGATTTCGTATGGGTAATTGTCAATCGTCTAATAAAGTCAGCACATTTCTTACCTGTCAAGGTTAGCTATAACTTAAACAAGTTATCAGAGCTATATGTGAAAGAAATCGTAAGGTTACATAGAGTACCCATATTGATCGTATCAGATTGCGATCCAATATTCACATCACGATTCTGGCTAAGTTTACAGGAAGCTTTAGGTAGTAAATTGAGGTTTAGTACAGATTTCTATCCTCAAACTGATGGTCAATCCGAGCATACCATACAGATATTAGAAGATATGCTTAGGACTAACGAGTTAGATTTTGAAGGTAATTGGGATAAGCAGGTACTATTAATAGAATTTGCTTATAATAATAGCTACCAAAGTAGTATCGATATGGCACCTTTTGAAGCACTGTATGGAAGAAAATGTAAAACCTCAATTTACTAGGAGGAAGTCAGAGAAAGGAAATTGTTGGGCCCAGAACTTGTGCAAATAACTACAGAGAATATTCACATAGTTCAAGCAAATTTAAAAGCAGCACAAGATAGACAAAGAAGCTACACCAACTTTAAGTGAACTAATATCGAATTTGACATTAGTGAAAGAGTATTTTTAAAGATATTACTATTGAAAGGCATGCTAAAATTTGGTAAACATAGCAAATTAAGCCCAAGATTTATTAAACCGTATAAAATAATTAAACGTGTTGGCCGGTGGCTTATCGATTAGCTTTACCCCCTAATCTATTCAGAATTCATGATGTTTTTCATATGTCAATATTGAGAAGATATAGAAGTGATCCTTCTCACATACTATAGGAATAACCAGTAGAGTTGAAGGAGAATTTGAGCTATGAAGAAGATTGCGGCGCCTGATTGCATTGAGGTAGTGCCTCAGCCTGCCAAGGCCCTCAGGCAGTGCCTCAGTGAGCACTAAGGTGATGCCTCATTAAGACATTCAGGCGGCGCCTTAGTAATTTGAAGGTGATAAAGTGGCACCTCTGTACTATGTCGATGCCTCAATAGTTCAAAATGCTATTTTAAGTTGATTCTGATCGGTGCTTAACCTGAATTTGTAATATACATGATTTATGAAGTAAATGCAGAGTTTTGGTTGATTAGAAACATAAATAAATTTGAAAATATAATGAAATTGTGAGCACACGTACATTAAAATGAAGGTTGTAGTAAGACCGTGCCTGGGGTACAACTGGGTTTTATGAGATGTAAGACTGTACAGCAACTCACGTGTGAATGATATTTTTATACCTGGGGTACAATGATGAACTGACATAAATGAGATATATGATTATGATAACTGTCTTTGGGACAGTGCTCGAGATTCATGAAAGCCTTTGGGACTAATCCGAGTGGTATATAGATTGGTATGCAAACCTAGATTGAACCTTCGATACGATAATTAGTATCCACCACATAGATAACAACCTGACCTATTCCTAAATATTTTTGGTAATTGTACTATGTTGTATTGTGCTGTGCATAATATGAGAATAAAATTTTGAAAGGAATGGTAATTCAAATATGTGAAAGGCAAAAATGAAGTTTAACTTCTGGAAAGCCGAATTTGAATCTTTAAAGATTTAATTTAAATGATTCTCTTGACTTGATTATAAACTTATTTAATCTTTATGGATTATTTTATGAGTAAGGTGGAAATAATTTTGACTATTTTCAAAATGTCCTGGTTATTGATTATTCCTATTGTTTCTTGCGATAGCGTTGTAGTTTGTCTACTTATTGGATATTTTCTTGAGAAAATACTCACCACTCTACTTTTATTTTCTTTTCAGCATAAAATATAAATTATATATATTATACGTAGAATGGCTATTCACTGGATAGCTATGACTTACAATGTTGTCGGGGAAGAGATAGATGTTCATTACTTTATCTGACATGAAGCTAACGCTATTGTATCTTTGAGGGTATCTTTAGAGCCTATCGCTTTTGACTACTACACTCACACAGAGCGACAGGACTTCTTAGACGACTGTTTGACAGTCGTGACAGTGACTCATACGACCACACCAGGGGTCCAGGTCTTCTTGACCTGGACTTAGCAGCGTTCAGACTCTCTTTTCTTTTATGGATGGGCTTGTGATGGAGAGTAACTGTATTTCTATTGCAGTTACCGCGGTACTCTCCGGGCTAGTTAGGCCATCATGCTGGGTAGATGGGTTATATTTATTTTTGGTGTATATTTGTAGATATTCTTATATAATCCTCTCTCCCTTTTTAGCTCTCCTGTAAAAGAATACTAAATATGTATATTATACCAGTTCAGTGGTTGTTATTTTTACTATTGTTCTTGTTTATTCTTGGATGAATGTTGTTAGTGATTTTATATATATATGTGTTCTGATAGCTGAATGATATGAAAAAGCTAGCTAATAAAGTGATGTTAGCTTTTAACTTAGAAGTGACGCCTCTCCATATCGGTGCCTTGGGCAGATAGTAAAAGGAGCATGATGCTGACCGACGAAGGTATCGATGGGAGGGGTGTTATAAAAAGTAAAGGTGGATGTTGATATTTAGTTGATATTGACATTAAAAATTTATAACAACTAGTAAAAAACCTAAAGCTTAAATTATTTCATTTTGTTGCTATAAAGGAATTAAAATTTTTATTCGCTAAAATAATGATAAAAAATGTAATGGAAGGATTATTCTATTTATAAGATTTAAAATTGAGATATGATTCTCAAATAAAAAGGATAAATATTTAATTATAATATAAATTGAGAGAAAAAAGAATAATTTAGTCTCTTTTTGTAAGTTGATTTATTGGGCCCTCAGCCCTCATTCCTCGAGACCAATTTTATTCTATTCAGTATATTGTTGTTTTAATTTATTCTTTTATTAAAAAATAAAATAAATCTAAACATATTGATCAACCATATTTAGAAAAATTTAAATTTTAAATAATAATAAGGTTGATTTATATTCTGTTTCGGTGCTTCCTTGACAATTGTTTAGTTTAATGCATAAATAAAATTATTTTGAAGTTCTAAAATAATTAGTACTCAATCAGTAATGGAAGAGTTTTGCTGTAATTATCTTCAAATATATAACTTCTTCCTTTATTTATATGTATAGTTTTTAATAATATCAATTTAAAAATAACATAAAATTTGTATTTGTATAATCAATTTTTTTTGTTGATTATTTAATTATGAGTTTTAAATTTTTAGAAATATTTTATTCATATGTATAGTTTTGAATAATTTTGATTTCAAAAATTAAAATAAAAGTTATATTTGCATAATCAAATTTTGTTGATTATGTAATTATGAATTTTAAATTTTTACAATTTGCAATGTAGAATTCATAATATTTTATAAATTTATTCTTTTCATAATCTAAATTTTTATGATTTTATAAATATTAAAATATTTTTAATTTTTATTTTAAAATAACTTATTTATTCATAACAATTATAAAATTATAGTTTTATTATTAGTAGTAATTAGATATGTATGTTTTAAATATAGGTCAAATAAATTTCTTGATAAAATTAATTAGTAGATTAAATATATTAGTGGTCATCAAACTTTACACTTATTTCATTTTGAGATTAAACTTTAATTAGTTTCATTTTAGTTATCAATTTAAGTTGGTATTTAATTTTCTATGTTGATGTGACAAATATTCTTTAAATATTCCAAATCCGATTGCCACATCAGTAAAAAGCCATCAAGTAATTTCTTGATAATATTTAAACTAAAGTTTAGTGGCTGAAAAAACAAAACTAATTGAAGTTTAGTATCCAAAAAAAATTAATACAAAGTTGGATAACCATCCAAATATTTAACCTGTTTCATGTCGCTGGCGCTTTGTAACAAAATGAATATTTAACCTGTTTCATGTCGCTGGCGCTTTGTAACAAAATGAACAGTATTTTACTGATGGTGACAATTTAATACAAACGTGCCTTCACTCATTGCTCTCATTGAATCTATTCGAAGCACCAAAAATTCCCAACTCAAACTCTTTATCTTGCGCCTTGTTGAGCTAACCGAGCGTTTCTCCTCAATCATCATGGTTCGACGCCTAAGAAAAAATGGTTTGCCTTTCGCTTCCGCCGTGGAGGCGAGTGGCATTATATAAGGGGTGTTACAAATAGGAAGAAGCGGGCATTATGATCTTATTGTTGTTGGCAAAGGGCGGTTTCCATCAACTATGGTGGCGGAATTAGCTGACCGCCCAGCTGAGCACGCAGAGTTGGGGCGTGTTGGAGATGTGCTGGCCTCATCAGGGAAGGGTGTTGTGTCTTCAGTGCTTGTCATTCAACAACATGATTTAGCTCATGTCGAGGAGGCTCCAGCTAAAAAGGTTGCACTTTCTCACTATGACAAGTTGCCTGCAGATAATGGGTCATCTGGCTTGGGAGAGATTTCCAAGGTTGTCTGACCAAAAGACAATTTCATGCTGCTGTAATATATACTTTGTATGTGTTATTTTCAATATCTATTTTCCAAATCTTTTTACTCTAATGTTGACCAATGCATTACAAGAAAAATAGAACTTCTCATCAATGGCAGCATAAATCAAGAAAGAAGAAAAAGAAAATCTACTACGTATTCAATTTTATGCTCACAATAGCGAAGGAGAGTGATTAAGTATTCTATTCAAAAAAAATTTATCTATTTTAAGTGAAAAAATTAAATGAGCTATGTACTAATAGATTATAAAATGAATGTTTAATCATGTGAAAATTAATTTAAGTGATAAAATATCCTATTCAAGAAATTATTACCTATTAAAAAGATCAAATGATCTATACATTTAAGAATTATAAAATAAATATTTTAAATAAAAAATTATTTCACAAATCAATAATGGCAAGGTTAGAGCTCTATATGTCAAAGTGCTCCAAAAGAAAAGTAATAATTAAACTCCCCTTACAAGGTATTTAAATAAAATTAATGATTATACATCAAAGATTGGCAATAAGATCAAAAACAAATAATTTAACGGCTATAGTGCTAATTTCATCAATTTCTATACTCTTTTATTATTTTGTTATGCATGCTCGTCATTTTTTGAGTTTGTTAATATCCAAAATTGTAAAGAAAAATTTAATCTATGTGATAATTGATTAATTTATATGCAAAATAATAACAACAGATATTGAAAAAAATAAAGTTATAAAGAAGAGAGAAGTAAAAAAAAAAAGTAGAATTGTAAATACAAAAATAATTAATTAGGAGTATATTTTGTCTTTTTATTTGAAATAATTACATGTTTAATACAAAGGTTATTGTTAGTTTTTTTTCTAGACTAGAAATGTCATCTCATATATCAGATGTAATTTTTTTTGAATTTTAATTAAAATGAATATTGTGTTAAAATTATAAATAATTAGTCAATTATATATTTCTGCTAAATTTAAACTTTGAGCCAAATTTATAAAAAGTCACAAATATTATAATTTTTTATACTATTAGGATTTTTTCATAATTAATAGAATTAAAGTTAGCCTTTATTAATTTTAAAAGTATTTAGTTATTATGCCATTTATCCTTGTTATTCCTTGTTATCTTCTTAAACTTTCAAAAAAAAATAAATTTTTATTTATATTTTGTCATCCCAGCAACTCGTCTACTGTATAGTGTATATTTATTGAAAATTTTTAATAAGACACTCCACTGAAAGGGCAAATGTTTCTTTTTTGGGGGAGAAGTCGAAATTGCAATCACATCAAAGAAAAAATTGGAACATCATGTTTTTGTTACGCATAAATTTTTAAAAAAAAAAAGTTGTTTAAGATTCAATATAATAAACTTTTGAAAATTTTTTATTTACATCTAAAATATTATATTAAATTACTAAAAATTTAATGATATATAAATTGATATATTTAATTAATGTATATTACAAATTTAATCACTAGTTGTAATACATTTGAAATAAATAAAACAAATTTTAAGAGTGGACAATGAATTCCAATTATATATAAAAAAATTTAATTATTAAATATAATGCATCCAAAAATATATAAATATTTTTTGAAATTTAATGATTAACTGGAATCAGATAATCATGTCTTTTTGTGACACGCTTTTTAGTGCCGCACATAGTGTTTATTCTTTAACAAATCTATACTATATTATGAATTGAGAGAAAATATGTTTAGACGAAAAAGGACTTTTATTATTATATAATGACAAAAATAACTTAATGTGTTTAGATGATTAAATTTTTTATTTGAATTAATTATATTAATTTAAATGTTAATTTAAATAAAAATTCTTAACAATTTTAAAATGTTTAAAAATATAAAATTTTAAATAACTAAAATAATTAAAAAAATCATATTATTTGAGATTCAATAAAAATATTGAAATTTGTCAAAGTCATACAAATGACTTTATCTTTATTTTGCTACATTTATTATTATTAGAGATAAATTATTTTTTATTTTTTATTATTCTCAAATATAATTTTCAAATAGATATATTTCTTTTTTTTATTCTAAAAATTATCATTTCAAATCTTGTTTATTGACTTTTCTCGATAAATTATATTTTACTAAAATGCATATAATTATCTTTAAAAATTACTCTTAAGTGACTTATTTATATTTTTATAATTTACTATAAATTTTATAATTTCAAATAACCATTATTTTCACAATTTTGTGTAATTTTAAAATTTTACTTAACTTCTAAAATTGTGAAAAAAAATTATTTTTATGTAAATGTTATTTTAAATTATTGTAGTTGACATTTTTATTAAATTTTATTTATATTAATATATTAAGATTAATATACTAATATGAAAAATGTTGAAGTTCATATTGATTATTTAATTCAAAAAAAAGTAAAAAAATTGTAACACTGTTTCTCGTTCTTTTTCTGTTCACTCTTTTTCTTGAAAATTATTTTTATAAGTTGATTAATGATATTTTCACTTATCCTATATATGGTTCAAAACGTGATCGTTAAATTGAAATGAATTTTTTAATATTAGTTTTGTAGAATAAAGTATTATAAATACTATATTTTATAGTAATTTTTTTAGATGTTGAATATTGTTATATTTATTAAAATAAAATTTATTAATTTTTTTAAATATTGATAATAGTTAAATTGATAATTTTTTTTATAATTAGATGTTTATATTTTTGTGTTTTGATTTATAAAATTTAAATTTAATGCTAATATGATTAATAATTTTATATCTATGCTATAATTTATAAAAGTACAAATGAAGGTAAAATATTTTTATTTTTTATATATTGACAAAATAGTCTTAATTTAAATTCTAAAAATTTTAAAATTGATGAAGATAGTTTTAGTTTATATTTTAAAATTTTTAAACTTTAGATGAATTTAAATAAAGATAAAATAATTTCTACTATATTTATTGTCAAATTTAAACAAATATATAAATTATTAAATTGTTATAAGATTGATATATAAATATTTTACAAAATTTATTATTTATAATGTATTAAGTACATCTTGAAAATAAATTATGATTAGTAAATATCATTAATATTTTGCAATTAATATAATTTATATACTTTTGCACAATCTCTAAAATATATAAAAGTAATTAAAAATTATAAAATTATAAAAAAATTTAATGAATTGATAAAAAGAAATAATTATTTCACAAGATTATTATATATAATTTTAAATATAAATTGTGACACCCCTCTCCACTGGCACCCATGTTAGACAGATTTACAATCTGAACTGTCTATCACGGAGTAACAGCGTGGAAATGTACCACTTCTAAGAAAATATTCACAATACTATCCAGATTGACTGGTTTATAATACGAGGTTAATAACATTTATATCACTCGAATTATATCTTAAACCTATCTATTGAGGTTATATGCTTAATAAAAATACTAAAACTTATATACATCACAATCACCAATCAACATAAAGCATAAATGGTAATATGATATACAATCTCATTGACAAAATACTATTACTGAAAATAATGTACATATATATATACATTATAATATACAAGATCAATGTTCATCAGCGAGGGGAAAACTAAAGAATAAAAGCTATTAAAAATATATACAACATGATACAATAAAAAGGATCAAAGCCCTAACAAATCCCTAAAAGAAGGTAGTCTAACTACCCTAGGATGTGCTACCCACATATTTACCCAAAATAGTAGCAACAAATCCTAAAGCTCAACCCTCTACCAGCAACGTTAGATCTTGGTTACGTCCAAGTCAGAGTGACCCAGACTCCAACCTGTGTCTCATAGGCAATGAAAATGACTGTCAGACATCCATCTGAAAAGTCATTCCTGATCATACTAGTGCAGTAGTCAGTGGATGAGGTCTACAAAAACTCAAAAGGATAGCTTGGCGTCGGAATTATGTCAGATATAGTACAAGACCATCGTCTCGTCACCATGTACATCTAAAGTCTAGGCTACCCATATGATCGCCATTATTATTCTATACAGTATGTATAATGGCTAGGCTGAAAATAAAAATATTTTACAAAAAGGGAGTGGTGAGTATTTCTATGTAAAACACTCAGTGAATGAACTAAAATAAACACTCCCGAAGGCTGAATAAATAACATTTCAAATAATAAACAAATTAATTTAAAATCAATCAATATAACAGCTAAACATTAATTGTAAACCAAAGAGTCAACAATGAATATTCAAATCATATAACCCAAATCACATTTAATTTCTTTAATATAATCAAACCACAAATGACTCTTTATAACAGTATATAATCAGATTGATGTCAATGTGGTGGGTACCAATCAACATATTGAAGGTTCGAGTCGGGTATGCATATCAATTATAAATCACATAAAGTAGCCTAAAAGGCTTATTACTGTATCCCGAATACAGAAAATAACATGAGTTGTTGTGTCCCGGACACAGTCTTACATCTCATTGAACCCTGCCGTACCCCGGACATAGTCTTATTGTAATCCTTTTATATTCAATTACTCAAAATCATTCAAATATCATAATTTCTCAAATCAATATTGGTCTTAGCCAAGAAAAATACTATAAATATATCTCATTATTCAAATTCAATTTAGAAACAAGTTTTTCTTCCAAATCAGACTCAGACATTGCCCTAAAATACACAGGGGCACCGCCTGATCAGTAGAGAGATGCCGCCTTCGGCCATTGAGGCATCGCCTCTTCATTACAGAGGCATAGCCCTCCTCAGGCAGAGGCACACGCCTCTGTGCTCTAGAGGTGCCACCTCTAGGGCCCTGGTGGGCTGAGGCGTCGCCTCTAATACAGAGGTGTCACCTCCTCTCCCAAATTTAACGTTCAAATTTTCAAATTTTCAAAGAAACTAGGAATGATTCAATTTATTTCAAATAATTAAAACAACAACCAAATCAATTATTCAACAAAACAAAAATATAAGGTTTTGAAGAAGGGAATCCACTCACCTACGTCGTTGGCTCCTCCCTCTTGCTTCTAATTTCTATGTTGCTAACCGACATACAAATAAAACTTAGCTCAACTCATTTTCTTTCCTTCTCTGCTTCTGTTTTGTTTTCCTTTTCTTCAATTGTCTGGTACCATTTGGTACCAGACCCTCCCTTTTTTTTCCTTGTTAGCTTCGCAAAGGATGGGTGAGTCATCCTTACCTCTCCTTTATAAGCTGCACGTCTCTCCAGTAATTATTTATTTTTAACAAGTCTCTGATTTGAGAATTTAGGCGGTTAACGCCTAATTACCATTTAGTCTCCAAACTTAATTATTTTCAATTAAGTCCTTAAATCAAATTTATTTTCTATACAATTTAGTCCTACCCAAATATAATATTAAATATTCGGGTATGGACCCGACAATTCTTCCTCACTTAGAAAATTTTATCCTCAAAATTTGAGAATGCTAATATCCTTAATCAACTTGGGGTATGAACAGTTGCGGGTATCGATGTCTCATATCTTCCTCACGTTCCCATGTGGCTTCATCACGAGGGTGATTTCTCCATAGTACTTTGACTAGTGGAAAAACTTTGTTGCATAGTATCTTCCGATCCTTGGTTATGATCGACACCCGTTCTTCTTCGTAGCTCAAATTTTTTTTAGTTCCACCGGTTGTTCTCGTCGTACGTGCAAAGGATCACTTTTGTACCTTCTTAGCATTGACACGTGAAAAATGTCATGAATTCCAGACAAATTTGGGGGTAGTGCTAATCGATAAGCTACTAGCCCAATGCATTCTATTTCTTTGTACGGTCCTATAAATCTCGGGTTTAGCTTGCCGTGCTCGCCAAATCTCAGCACTCCTTTCTACAGAGATATCTTCAAAAACACCTTTTCTCCCATGTTATATTCAATATCAGCTCACTTCAAGTTGGCATGGCTTCTCTGTCTATCTTGAGCCATTTTCAGGTTTTCTTGAACTATATGAAGATTTTTCATGGTCATATGTAACAACTCTGGTCCTAACAGCTTCCTCTCTCCAGCTTCCTCCCAATAAATGGGGGTCCTACATTTCCTCCTATATAACGCTTCAAATGGTGCCATCTCTATGCTACTCTGATAGCTATTATTATATACAAATTTCATTAATGGCACTTACTTATCCCAATTATCTCCAAATTCTAATGCATTTTCTCTGAGCATATCTTCTAAAATTTGGATAGTATATTCAGATTGACCGTTTGTTCGAGGGTGAAATGTTGTACTATTTAGTACCCAATACTTCTTATAAACTCGGCCAAAATCGTGAAGTAAATCTTGGATCTCGATCTGACACGATCGGCATTGGAGCTCCATGCAATCTCACGATCTCTTTCATATATAATTCTGCTAGCTTGTTCAAATTGTAGTTTATCTTGACTGGAAAAAATGTGCTGACTTTATTAATTGATCTACAATCACCCATACAATATCATATCCTTGTTGGGTTCCCACTTCCATTCAGGAATCTGCAAGGATCGCAATAGTCCTACGGGATGTTTATGTTCAGTCTTCACTTACTGACGTGTCAAACATTTGGATACGAACTCCGCGATATCGCTTTTCATTTCTTTTCACCAATAATTTTTTTTCAACGTTCTATATATCTTCGTACTTCCTGGATGCATAACATATGCCGAATAATATGCCTCTTCCATTATTTGTCATCTTATGTCTTCTACATTTGACACATACAATCGATTTTCAAACTTTAAAACTCCTTCTTTACTGCAATTCAATTATCTCACCTTTCTATCTTTAGTATCCTTACACAACCTTTTTACTTCCTCATCCACTTGTTGTGCTGCCTCGATTCTTTCTATTAAAATTAGCCTCACTTTCAAAGTAGCTAACACTCCACTGGAGGAATCTATCTCAACTTCAACATTTAGCTTTCTTAATTCAATTAATAGTGGCATTCTAGCTGTGTGGATATGATATAAATTTCTGCCTGATTTTTAACTCAGTGCATCCTCAA
Source organism: Macaranga tanarius (assembly GCA_949673435.1). Classification (NCBI taxonomy): domain Eukaryota; kingdom Viridiplantae; phylum Streptophyta; class Magnoliopsida; order Malpighiales; family Euphorbiaceae; genus Macaranga; species Macaranga tanarius. The sequence continues at coordinate 13,429 of CATIWO010025473.1, read as the reverse complement.
CCACATTAGCTTTTTCTAGGTGGTATTCTATCGTACAATCGTAGTCATTTAACAACTCCACCGCCTTTGTCTCAAGTTTAACTCCTTATGGGTTAAGATGTACTTCAAGATCTTATGATCCGTGAATATTTGATAAGTAATTCCATACAAATAATGTCTCCATATCTTTAATATGAATACCACTACTGCTAATTCTAGGTTATATATGGGATAGTTCTATTCATGCGGCCTTAGTTGCCCTGATGTATACGCTATAACTTTTCCGTTTTGCATCAATGCATAACCAAGTCCTTGCTTTGAAGCATCTATATACCACATAATGACATCCTTCAACTGGTAATGTTAATATCGGTGTCGTGACCAATTTCTCTTTTAAGACTTTAAAACTTCATTGACATTCTGAACTCCACGTAAGCTTAATATTCTTCTTTAATAACTTTGTCAACGGTGACGCAATAATTAAGAAATCTTATATGAATTATTAATAATAGCCCGCCAATCCTAGGAAGCTTTGTATTTCTGTTATATTTCTTGGTGGCTCCTAATTAACAATTACTGTGATTTTACTGGGATCCACGTATACTTCTTTAGTAGATATCACGTGTCCAAGAAATGTAATTTTGTCAAACCAGAATTCGCATTTGCTAAACTTTGCGTAAAGCTATTTAACTCTTAAATCTCTAATATCATCCTCAAGTGTTCTTTATATTCCTCTTTTAATTTTGAGTACACCAGAATGTCATCAATGAACATAATCACGAACTTGTCTAGGTACGGTTTGAATACACGATTCATCAAGTCCATAAATATAGCTGGTGTATTTGTGAGTCTGGATGGCATAACCAAGAACTCGTAGAGTCCATACCTCATTCTAAATGCAATCTTGGTTACATTAAATTTCTTGATTCTCAACTGATGATAAACAGAGTGCAAATTGATCTTCAAAAATACTTTCGCCTCGTAATTAATCAAATAAATCATGTATTATGGGTAAAGGATATTTATTCCATATTGTGACCTTATTCAGCTGTCTATAATCTATACACAACTGATATTGGCTCGGTAGTGGCTCAACCTATCCAGTCCGAGTATAACATCAAATTCATCAAGATGTAAGGGTATGAAATCCCATTTCAATTTACCCGTATCAATTTTTACCAAAATATTTCTATACACCTTTTTGCATACTACACTCATACCCATAGGCATGCTTACTATCACAGGTTCATTCAAATCATCCATCCTAAGTCTAACATGCATCACAAAAATTATTAATATAAATAAATATATAGCACCGGGATCAATGAGTATGTGTGCTAACTTACCATTGATATAAGTTTTGCCTGCTATTACATCTAGAGACTTTTCTGCCTCCTTTTCTGTAACAGCATAAACCCTTACTTGTTGCACACCTCTAACTATAGTACTCGGCTCTCCTGGTTAGTTTTAATGGGATTCCTTTGCCTCCATTCCCTCTCTAATTGTGTTCATAGGTCTTCCTATCCTAGCACCTCACTCACTACGAGGAGCATATGATGGTTGTACTAAAGGTTCTCCGAGTGGTGCTTTTGTATAATATCCGATCTCATTATACCGAAAGCATCTAACCTCCAACTGACCAATCTTTCCTGAATGATTCATTCTACATACATTACACCATGGTAATACATCTTTTCCCTGTGTGCCATATCCAGCACTTACTTATCCTGATGATCTTTCCGATTGCCTAACTGATGCCTGACTTCCCTGGGGTCGATCTCCACCTCCTATTCTCGCATTGCTTTTAGGATAAGGAGAGAATCTCAATCGTCGATCCTCATTCCTTTTTAAGATTGTCGCGATGACTCAGGTTGCTGATTTCATTGGGTCCGAGTTAAAGTTTCAAGTTCTTTATTTAATTTTTATGTTCCATTGCTTTCTCACCCATCTTCAAAAAGTAGTTCCAGCGTATAAATTTAGTTTTCCTCTCAAGGATATATGTAAACACTCTCAAAACTTCTCACTATTTTTCTCTTCGGTAGGGTAGATAGCTTTGGCGTATTTATACAGGTCTTCAAACTTATCAACATACTCCATTATCGTCATCAATCCTTATGCCAAATTGATAAATGCGGCCAACTTCTCCTTTCGATAATTTTTCATTAGATATTCTCTGCGGAACTCTTCCTGAAATACCTGCCAATTCAGAGATTCTCCATAGAGATTCTGAATTCGAGTTAACCAATCATCAGCTTTATCGCATATCAACCCATAAACATTGCTCATCTTTTCTTTATTGGTCAGTTGCAGGGTCGTAAAAGCTTTCTCCACGATCTTGATCCATTTATCAGCCTGTCATGGGTCTAATATACCGTAGAAATCATACGCTCTATATTTCTTTGCATGCTCAATTTTATCTCCGAGCCTCTTATACTTTTCTATTTCTTTTTGCTATTGTCATGGCCATAGTTTGTGCCAATTCTGCAGCATCTATATACATTATTGGTGGCACTGGATTAGCTTTATTTCCACGTACAGGCTGTGGTGGCTATCCATTTCATGCTCACCTTGGTACGTTGAAATTTAGTATCATCATTCTTAACATTGAATTACCTTGCTCACTTTCTGCACTATGTGTACGCCCATCACTCCTTTCATTACTAATAGAAGCTTCTGATGGGGATCTATTACATGGTATATCTATGCTTCTATTCATATTTTCTACCCTTTTCACTATATCTATTCTATCTGCTTAGGCACCTTGGCCTCTTGGTCTACCTCGAGTACCTAAACTACCTCTCCTAGTTATTGCTATTACTTAACTTCCTGCAATTTAAGATCAGTTCATTTGGTACTTTTAAATTATCACATATCACATCAATAATTATCACTATTCATTCATCACATAAATTTCTTCTAAATCTCGAATTTCATAGCCTAAGCTTTAAAAGTCATTAATAATATCATTCTCACTACCTAAATTTTCAAAATCATTCCTATCCTTATATTATAAACTTTCAAAACCTAGGCTCTGATATAAAAAATTATGACACCCCTCCCCACCGGTACCCACGTTGAATAGATTTACAATTCGAACTGTCTAGCATGGAGTAACAGCGTGGAAATGTACTACTTCTAAGAAAATATCCATAATACTATCTAGATTGACTGATTTATAATACGGGGTTAATAACATTTATATTGCTCGTATTATATCTTAAACCTATCCATTGAGGTTATATCCTTAATAACAATATTAAAACTTATATACATCACAATCACCAAACAACATAAAGCATAAATGACAATATGATATACAATCTCATCGACAAAATACTATTACTGAAAATAATATACATATATATATACATTATAATATATAAGATCAGTGTTCAGCAGCGAGGGAAAAACTAGAGAATAAGGGTTATCAAAAATATATACAACATAATACAAGAAAAAGGATCGAAGCCCTAACAAATCCCTAGAACAAGATAGTCTAACTACCCTAGGATATGCTACCCACATATTTATCCAAAAATAGTAGCAATAAATCCTAAAGCTCAACCCTCTACCGGTAAAAAGAGCATAACGTCAGCAGTATCAAATCTCGGCTACGTCCAAGTCAGAGTGACCCGAACTCCAACCTGTGTCTCATAGGCAACGAAAATGACTGTCAGACGTCCATCTGAAAAGTCATTCTTAATCGTACTAGTGCGGTTGTTAGTGGCTATAGGGTCTACAGAAACTCCAAAAGATAGCTCGACATCGGAATCATGTCAGATATAGTACAAGACCATCATCTCGTCGCCATGTACATTTAAAGTCTGGGTTACCCACATGATTGCCAATATTACTCTATACAGTATGCATAATGGCTAGGCTAAAAATAAAATAATTTTATAAAAAGGTAGTGGTGAGTATTTTTATGTGAACACTCAGTGAATAAACTAAAATAAACACTCCCGAAGGCTAAATAAATAACATTTCAAATAATAAATAAATTAATTTAAAATTAACCAATATAACAGTTAAACATGAACTGTAAACTAAAGAGTCAACAACGAATATTCAAATCATATAACCCAAATCACATTTGATTTCTTTAATATAATCAAATCACAAATGACTCTTTAGAACAGTATATAATCAAATTGATGTCAATGTGGTGGGTATCAATCAGCATATTGAAGGTTCGGGTCAGGTATACATACCAATTGTAAATCATATGAAGTAGCCTAAAAGGCTTATTACTGTATCCCGGATACAGGAAATAACATGAGTTGTTGTGTCCCAAACACAGTCTTACATCTCATTGAACCATGATGTACCCTAGGCATGGTCTAACTGCAATCTCTTTATATTCAATTACTTAAAATCATTCAAATATCATAATTTCTCAAATCAACCTTGGTCTCAGCCAAATAAAATACTATAAATATATCTCAGTATTCAAATTCAGTTCAAAAATAAGTTTTTCTTCCAAATCAGACTGAGGCTTACCCTAAAATACACAGGGGCGCCGCCTGATCAGTAGAGATATGCCGCCTTCAGCCACAGAGGTGCTGCATCTTCACTACAGAGGTGCCGCCTCTTCATTACAGAGGTGCCGCCTCTAGGGCCCTGATGGGCTGAGGCGTCGCCTCTAACACAAAGGCATCACCTCCCCTCCCAAATTTAACGTACAAATTTTCAAATAAACTAAGAATGATTCAATTTATTTCAAACAATCAAAACAACAACCAAATCAATTATTCAGCAAAAAAAAAAATAGAGAGTTTTGAAGAAGGGAATCCACTCACCTACGTCGTTGGCTCTTCCCTCTTGCTTCTAATTCCTACGTTGCTAACCGACGTACAAATGAAACTCATCTCAACTTCTTTCTCTGCTTCTATTTTGTTTTCTTTTTCTTCAATTGTCTGGTAACATTTGGTACCAGACCCTCCTTTTTTTCCCTAGCTTCGCAGAGGATGGGTGAGTCATCCTCACCTCTCCTCTACAAGCTGCACGTCTCTCCAGCAATCATTCTTTTTTTTTAACAATTCTCTGATTTGAGAATTTAGGCACGGTTAACGCATAATTACCATTTAGTCCCCGAACTTAATTGTTTTCAATTAAGTCCTTAAATCAAACTTATTTTCTATATAATTTAGTCCTACCCAAATATAATATTAAATATTTGGACACAGAGCCGACATAAATGACTAAAAAATGTAATTATTTTTAAAAATATAAATTTTAATTAATTAGAAAAATATTTTAAATAATTTAAAAAAGTAATTTTTTTTAAAATTTCAAATAAACTAAATATTTTAATTTAAAAATTATTAATTTATTTCAGTATGAATTAATAATATTTGTTGAAAATTTATAAATTTATTTTAATTACATTATTGACAAAATAATATTACTCTTTTGAATACAATATTAAATTTTTATATTTTATAATTATATTATATGTTTATTTCTTCTAACATTTAACTCCATAACTAATATGAATATGTAAATATTTTTTAGGTAATTATTCTTCGATTAAATATCCTTTTTTTATTAACTCTTAAAGTAAAATATATATTGTATATGAATCACTATGAATAATATTTATTATTTACTATAACAATTTGTTAAATTCATATTATTATAGGGTGGAGATTTTTGCACTCCGCCCATTTATTTCTACACTCCTTATTTACTTTTTTGGAATTATAAATTACATAATTATCCTTTATTTGAAATGTTTATTGTTTTCACTAATTATCATTCCTAAACTAGCATTTTTCTATTTTTTGTTATTTGATGTTTAATATTATAAACCTACTTGTACCTAAGTTTACATTTAATTTTTACATTAAAAAATTTAGCATAGTTAACTATTTTTTAAAAAACTATTAATTTACCTTTTAACTTGTCCAAATCATTGTAAAATTTACACCAATTACAAAAAAGATAACAATTTTTTTTACTTTTTATTAACAGCTTTTTAAATATCATATACACATTATTTTATTTTTATTCTTCTTATCATAATTTTTAAAAGTTAATATAAAATCAAAGTACATGATTAAAAAAAAATCATTATAAAAATTTAACAAAAATTCATCATATAAAAACTATTGTAATTTTAAATTTTATGACAAGTGTTATAACATATTAATAATAGAAAAAATAAATGCTATATTTTCTTTTTATCAAGTATATTTTTTATAGTTTAATTTAACTAAAGCATGTGCGGGATATAATTGCTTAAATTACATACGGTTAATTTTAGTTCTATTTGTTGAACTTATGAATATTTTTTGATATGATAAATTATTATTGAATTTTTATAATTGATATTTTTAATCACATAATTTAATTTTTTATATTATTTTATTAAATAATGATAGAAAATTTAAAAATAAAATAAAATTTTGTGCATATGATATTAAAAAATTTTATAAAAATAAAAAATAAACTTATATGCATATGATATTAAAAAAAAATTGTTCATAAAAAATAAAAGATTTTTTATTTTTAAAAAATTGATGCAAATTTTACAGTGATTTATACAATATTAAATCTTTTAATGTAAAAAAAAAAAATTTCAATTACAAGTAGTTTAAAATCTTAAACATCAAACAATAAATTTTGATGAAAAAAAATAAGAGTAGTTTAGTAACTATAATTAATAAAAGATTAGACATTGATTAAAAAAATTAGACATTTTTTATGCAAAATAATAGAGATTTATAAAAAAAGGATAATTATGTAATTTATAATTTTTAAAAAAACAAAAAAAAAGAGTGAAAATAAATGGATGAATTACAAAAATCCTCACCCATTATTATAACCTATACATTTTGTAATATATAAATTAAAATAAACTATACATTTAATAAATATTTTTATAAACTAGTTATAAAAAAGACTAACCGAGTGCTCTAGTGAGTGAGTTGTGATGATGAACGACTAAAATCACTACCACCTTCCTTTTTTTATAAAATTCTATTATTCCGGGATAAAAATAAATAAAAAATAAAATAACAACATTTTCAGTCCTAAAAATTTCAAAATCCTATTATTCTATGGATCAATGGATTGATTTCCGCAACAAGAAAAAAAAAAGTTACAAATCAATCATTTCATTTCAAACTTAAATAAAGAAGAATAATGGGAATTATCAAGCAAAAGCAAAAACTTACTATCTTACTGCAAGTCATAAACCTCCTTCCTAGAATAGTACTTGTCCATAAAGTTCTTAAAAGACTCCTTTTACCATATTAACAATTCATTTTCTCTTAAATTGAAATTGCTTCTTTTACTTTTAGCTTCCTTCAATCTCATTCTTTTCTTTTGAATTGAAAGTGCTTCTTTTTTTCATGCTATAAAGACGATTTTAGCATGAAAGTGAAAATTTTTTCCCTAAACGCAAGAACCATAAAAGGTTGGCATTTTTCCTCCTTAAACGCAAGAACCCGACTGGTAAGTGGAAATTTTAAGTGGCTGGCGAATTGGACGTGGGGGGCTAATATGGGAAGCTGAGGTCGTAGTGATGACATGAATGACACATGGACAAATATAGTGATACGTATATTTAATCTGTTACATTTAACAGGACAATACTAATGGTTAACTTTTTAAACACTCACTGAATTTAATTATTATAAATTAAGCATTTAGCATTCAATTGTAAAAATTATATAAATTTTAGGATTGGAAATATTTTATTGTATAAAAAATTTTCTGTTTTATATTAGCATAAAGCTAGCAGCAAGTTGTATCAGTTAAATATGTTAATTTTAATTTATATTTTTTAAATATAAGTCACTTATAATATTTATAAAATTATAACTAAAAAGGTGTTGTAAAAATAATAACTGTTAGACTCGGGTGATAGGAATCTAATTGCTTAAATAAGATTTTAAGGTCATGTCGTAATATATACAGTCACGTTAAATTAGTTGTTAAAATATGTTTATCATTCTTATAGTTCTACCAAAATTAAATGAAATTAGCTAGAGTGTAATAAACTCTGATAGTTTTTTTTTAAAAAAAAGGTGTTACAAAAATAAATATATATATATATATCTTTAAATGACTATACATCTATATAGAACACCATTTGTGTGTATTAAAATAATATAATAATATTTTAATTTTAAAGATCCAAAGAATATCTTTAAATGGATTTTCCTTAATTAAATCATCTATCAATCAACATTGCCCATTTTAATTTCGTCCCTATTTCATCTTTTTTCCTTTAAAAATTGGGCCCAATTATCCAAAAAAAATCAAACTTTTTCAACTTATTACAAATTTACTATATTATTTTAATTTTAACATAAATATCCTAATTTAATAACTTTTTGGCAAATTTAATCCATTGATTATGATCAAAATTAAGAATGGAGATGCTAACTTAGCATTTTAAGTGACACTATTAATGTGGATCTTATAATTACATTATTTTCCTATTTATGTAAAAAGATCAAATATTTTTGATTGGAAGCAAATTTATTTCAAATTTTTAATTTTAACATAAATATCTTAATTTTTTGAAATATCTTGTATTTTAATTAGATATAAAATATTTATTTTCTTAATTATAATATTTAAATTATATGGTACTTTTATTATATATATATATATATATATATATATATATATATATATATATATATATATATGAATAAACACTAAATACATTAATCTAATTGTTAAATTATTTTAAAATAAAATGATATTTTCAGAATTAATAACTAAAAATATTATGAAAATTAAATACATATTGAAACAAGTGTTAAAAATTATTAGTATTATATTATTTATTAAATTTTAAACACATGAATTTAAATTTGATATGTGTATTAATACTTTTCAATCTTTTATAAATATTAATATATGTATGGACATGTATTCAATTTTAATAATATTTTTAGTTATTAATCATGTGAATATATTTTATTTTTGAAATACTTTATTATTTGTATTATATTATAACTCACTACTAAATTCAAATTCTACATATGCTATAGTAAAATATAATATATTTTTAAAAAATTAAGACAAAGTTGCTACAAATAATAAATATTTGATTTTTTATATAAATAGAAAGTTGATGGACCAAGAAGATCCATATTTATTGCGTGGTTTAGGAAGCCATATCAGCGCATTGATACTTAATTAATTTTGATCAAAATCAATGATAAATTATATTTATTAAAAAATTGCCAAAACAGAATATTTATACCAAGATTAAGCTAAATTTGCAACAAAAGATCTGATGCACAACCAAATGAAAAATTGACCACCACCTTATTCTTCTTCTTCACTTCTATAAAACCCTATTCATAGAAGGAGAAAAAAACTTCACCTATAGCACCACCAAATTTTGAAAAGAAAGAATGTACGTTAGGAAGCTTATTTCAGCAACAACCATGGCACCGTCGCCACTCAACTTAACCATTATCAAAACCTCATCTGATGGGGCCTGGCAAGGATCCTCTAAACTATGCTTTCCCATTATTAGCACTTCAAACAATTATAGTTCTTCTCGTCACCCGCCTCCTCGCTTTCATTCTCAAGCCCCTTCGACAGCCTCGAGTCATTGCCGAAATTATTGTATTTTGCTTGCCACATACTAATCTCCATCATCTTCATAACATCTTCATAATTAGTTACAGTTTACATGCAACAGCTAAACTACCTACTGTGTTCTTTTTTTTTTTTTTTCTCTGTTTGCAATTCAGGGTGGAATTTTTCTTGGACCATCTGCTCTTGGCCGGAACAAAGACTTCCTCCACTTATTGTTCCCTTCATGGAGCGCTCCGATACTAGAATCTGTCGCTAGCCTCGGTCTTCTTTTCTTTCTTTTCCTTGTAGGTCTGGAACTTGACTTGAGCTCCATACGACACACTGGAAAGACAGCTGCAAGCACAGCACTTGCAGGAATCTCCCTCCCTTCCCTCTTTGGTGTAGCTGGATCCTTCCTTCTTCGTAAAGCCGTTCATGGTATGGAGAAGGTCGGTTACGGCCAATACCTCATGTTCATGGGAACTGCTCTCTCTATCACAGCTTTTCCTGTTCTTGCTCGCATTCTAGCAGAACTTAAACTGCTAACAACGCAAATGGGCCAAACAGCCATGGCAGCTGCCGCCTTCAACGATGTGGCGGCTTGGATCTTGCTAGCTCTAGCTATACCACTTGCTGGAAATAGTTCCGGCGGGATCACTCAAGCTCTAGCCCAATAGTATCCATATGGGTTCTCATTTCTGGAGTTGCTTTTGTTGCTTTCATGCTAATTTTAGTTCGACCAGTGATGAACTGGGTTGCTAGGCAACGCTCGCGGCAACAAAATGTCATGGAGGAAGCATATATATGTTTAACCTTAGCAGGAGTGATGTTGGCCGGATTGATGACTGACCTTATAGGGATTCATTCAATCTTTGGTGCATTTGTATTTGGCTTAACGATTCCTAAAAGGGGAGAGTTTGCAGGAAGATTGATTAAAAGGGTAGAAGATTTTGTTTGCAGTTTGCTCCTGCCACTTTACTTTGCTTCAAGTGGGCTAAAGACAGATGTTGCTACAATCCAAGGAGTTGAAGCATGGGGGATTCTGGTGCTGGTCATATCCATGGCATGTGCAGGGAAGATTCTTGGAACATTTGTAGTGGCTAAGTTGTGCATGATTCCAGCTAGGGAATCTTTGGCTCTTGGAGTATTGATGAACACAAAAGGATTGGTCGAACTCATTATTCTTCTTAATATTGGCAAGGAAAAGAAGGTGAGTAGTTGGTTTTTTATTTTTTTTCTTTAAAAATTTCATTTTCTATCCATTACAATACAACTGATTATCACAAATCAAAAGTCTCATAAATAATATATTGAAATATTTTATTTTTATATTTACGTGTGATAATCAATTGAATTTAGGATATGGATTCAAGTAATACAAATATCACTTAGTTCAGTTTAGTTTCGAATAACAAAAAATTGAATTTAGACAATTTTAGTTCAATTTCATGCACTATTATGTTAAACTGTTTCAAATTTATATATTTCTAAACAACCTGCAGGTACCCCACCCATGAACATAACTAGTCATTTTTAAATATAAATTTAAAATAAGTGAATATTAAAAAAATTATATTGACAGTTTAAAATTCAAACTAATTATTATAAATAAAAATATTTTTAAATTTGTACTTTCTCCCTTAATTAAGTTAATAACATAAAAATAGTAATAAGAATTATTATTTTATAATTTTTAATTAATAAATATTTTATTCAAAATAACAACTAATATCTCCAAAAAATTTAAAATATTTTAGTATTAATAAAGTTATAAATAATATAAATCAAATAAATCATATTTTTATCTATCATTTGATCCCGAATAATTATTTATTGATCATCTATTTTGTTATTTTCTTGTGTGAAACTAATATATCTCATATTAAATTATTTATACTCTAATAATCTTAATTTATTAATACTTTTTAAATTATAACTGTAAATAATAAAATAAAATTAACAATATTTGAAGACTACATTTTATTTAAAAAATATTATTAACTTTATTGAGTAAATCATAAAATTTTTAAAAATTAATTAAATAGTCAATAAAAATAATTTTTAAAGATATCAATTTTATTTTTAAAGATATTAACTTAAATATATTGGTAGTTATCAAACTTTGTACTTAATACTAATTAAACTTTAGTATATTTTTTGTACGGTTAGAAGGACGGGAGTGGGAGGTTAGTAAAATTTCCCCCAATCTTTTCATGGAGCCCATATAAAAATATATATTGCACATTAAGAAATATTTGAATGCAAATTGTAAATTATTTATACTAATTATTAGAATGATATTTTTTATGGATGTAAATGTTAATACAATAAAAAAAATACAAATATATTTTTTAAAAAAAAAAAATAGAAAGGAGTTAAACCTTTGTGGTAGTTACAAATTACACAAATAATTTTTTTGAATCCTTGGATATACGTGTATTTATATAAATAAAACAAGAAATTGTTATAATTGTTATAAATCTTATTTAATTTTAGCCATTAATATAATAGTTTGTAATATAGTAAATAGTACTTTTTCTAATTTAAATTTAAATAAAAAATTATTTGCATAAACATGGTGAAACAATTTATAACATAAACTTTTAATATTTGATTACTCAACTCTAGCAAAATGCATTTCTCGGACACGGAATAAATTCAGTATCCACTTCAAAAGCAAGCTTCAAGAATAATAAGATGTGAAAAGAGAATAAAAATAATATTAACCCATTCTTGAGGAAGTTCCATTGACATATATAAAACTTTATCTTGTTAATCCAATTTCTCTCCTAACTCTGCCCATTTATTTTAAAAAATAAAACAATTTCCTTTATTTTAAAATAAAACATTTTAATCTTTCAGTTGCTTTTGCTAATTAATGTTCTACCAGTTTTGTTCATTTTAAGCTTTTTTTTTTTTGCATATTCAAATTTTAAGTATATTTAAGGTAATTAAATCAAGATATAAAGAAAATAACCTTAAAAAAGAATAAAAGTTGGTAAAAGTAAGTACAAAAAAAATATGAACATAAGATAAAATTTATAAACATTAACAAGTTTCAAAAAATTATAAGCTAATCAATTTTTGTTGATTATGTAATTATGAATTTTAAATTTTTACAATTTGCAATGTAGAATTCCTAACATTTTATAAATTTATTGTTTTCATAATCTAAATTTTTATGATTTTATATTTTAAAATAACTTATTTATTCATAACAAATTATAAAATTATATTTTTATTATTAGTAGTAATTAGATATGTATGTTTTAATATAGGTCAAATAAATTTCTTGACAAAATTAATTAATAGGTTAAATATACTAGTGGTCATCAAACTTTACACTTATTTTATTTTTGAGATTAAACTTCAATTAGTTTCATTCCAGTCATTAATTTGAGTTGGCTTTTAATTTGTATGCTGATGTGGTAAATATTCTTTAAATATTTTATATTCGATTGTCACATCAACAAAACGTCACCAAGTGACTTATCGATGATATTCAAGCTAAAGTTTAATTGCTGAAAAGAAATCAATTGAAGTTTAGTATCTAAAATAAAAATAATACTAAATTGGATAACTATCGAAATATTTAACCCATTTCATGTCGATGAGTGGTAAAATGAATAATGTGTTACTGATAGTGACAATTTATCGAAATCTCCCTCCTCAATTCAATTGTCCTTTTTATATTATTAGATAAGCAGATGATAAAATTATAATTTTAAAAAATAAAAATTTGTTTTTCATATCGCGGTCCTTTCTTAAATGTAAAATTATTCACCGCCGATTACTTCAAGGTGGATCTGATTTAACAGTTTATAATTAATAATTATTATGGTTGGCTGGAAACTAATTGCTAATAAATATGTAAATACAAATTTAAATATAGTATTTTCAA
>CATIWO010025403.1:0-20109 GCA_949673435.1 Macaranga tanarius | reverse complement strand
AATTTTAGTTCATTATTAATATTTATATATTTAGTTAATAAACTTATAATTTAATTAATTTATTCTTGTAACTAAAATATTTATAATTGATATAAATTTTAAAATTATTTGTCTCTATAATTACATATTAAATTTTTATATTTTAAAAACTAATATATTTTACAAATTAAAATTTTTTTAATTAAATCAAGTGATACTTCTATTTGAAATCATATTTTTATTAACCATAATTTGACACTATTATATATTTTATTACTTTTTAAATGAGTTTTTTTGATCAATGAGTTTTTTCTATCTTTTTTAAAAACATTCACTCTAACTAAGTTTATTAACAAAATATATAAATATTAATAATGAACTAAAATTATTTATCCTAAAAAAATATAAAAATAATTAAAAATTACTTAATTAAAAATATTAAGGATTAAGAAAATAAAAAAATAAAGTATGCAAATTTTTTAGACATATTTAAAAATTATAGGGACTAAAACATATATTTTATTTTAACACCGTTAGGCTCAAGTTAACGGAGGGACTTAATTTTAACGAAAATAAAAATGCGAGGATTCAATGTATAGAAATAAAAGTGTAGGGGGTAAATTTCAAAAACAATAAAAGTGCAGGGGGAAAATATGGTTTATTCCTATTTTAAACAGTAAATTGAATTAAATGCCCATTTTTTTATTTTAGATTTCATTTTATTTTTTACTATAATTATTTTTTAAAAAAAGTATTAAAAATAAAAAAGTATTTTTTTATTTATTAAACTAAAATAGAAACATTAAATATTATTTTCTATTTATTCTTTATTAATTATAGTGGTTGAATTTAATTTTTTTATTATTGATTTTAGTTTTTTATTCATTAAAAAATTATTTTATTTTTAAAGGGAGATTCATAGCAACTAAAAATGGATTAAGTGGAATTTTAAAAATTTTAACCACATGCAACTTTTGCATGAATACTAGAATCTCACATAGCCCAAGATCACATCACAAGAACATTTACATTACTAAAAACATGCACCATGGATAATATTTTTAAAACAACAAACAACACAAAAGCATCATAAGCTAAAAGTCCTACAATCTAAGAGTTTAGTAACACTTACAAACTCCTAAAGTGTGTAGCACGCTTGACAAGCTTTAAGTTGTTGCGGTCTACAAGCTCCAAGCTCCCCAAATGTGAAGTTTCTAGCTTGAAACACATAAGTTGCTCTAATGAGATATCAAGAATGGTGGAGAACTACCCACAAGCCTCTCATCTTGAAGATGACCCAAAACACTTGCTAGAACTCCTCCAAACTTAAATGTGTAGGATTTTGTAGCAACCTCCAATGAATGTCAATAATGGATATATGTTTGTACAACTCTTGTACAACAATGGCCTTTAGCTTAAGAGCTCACAATACTTGTGATTTTATTGTTCTCTACACTTAGATGAAGAAGAAAGAAGAAGATAATATCTCAACTGTTGAGAATTATCTCTATTTTTCTCTCTATAGTGTAGTAATAATAAAAGATCTTTAATGTGCATTAGTTTTGTCTCTACAAAACCCACTAACTTAAAGACATGCATATGACAATAGCTTGAGTGGCTACATGCATGTGTGAGCTTGAGTGTACCTTTAAGTGTTTCACACTCTAACTATATGCATGCATAGCTTTTTGCTTAGGTGGCCGTACTTTTTTAAATAAGTGAGATTAGTTTGGTTACCAGTATAACCTTAGCCTTTGACTTTCTTAACTCTTAATGACTTACGCTAAGGTTTTAGGCCTGTTTAACTTTTAAACAAGGCTCATGTATATATACCAAACTAATTAAGACAACTCATGGGCTTATTTAACTCTTAAATAAAGCCCAAATCTTATCCATCACATTTAATCCTTATGGTCCATCTCATAGCCCATATCCATACTACAATTAGAGGTAAATATCAATTTAGTCCTTGAACTTAATATCACATATTAAATCAAGTCCAAATTAATATTTAATTAATCACAATTAGTTCTAACCTTTGAATTTAGATTTCGGGATATGCTAGATCCACACACATGCGTAAATCCAATTCAATTAATTTAATTAATTAATTAAACTCTTTAATTAATAATTAAATTAATAATTATCTTCATTGGTGTAACTCTTATATGTGTGACTTACTAGGTTCAAGTCTAATTGACAATGGGAAATAATATTAATACTTAATATTATGGAAACACCTTTCCATGCTAAATGTGAAAATTCCAATTAATCACATTTAGTTCCTATAAGTCGTGAGTGACTCCTAGCATAGATTTCACGACTACCTAATTAAAAATGAATATTTTCCATAGATTTACAAGAACTATAGAACATAATTACCGTGCATTAGATGTCCCTTCATTATAAGATCCCGATATCGACTAGAGTCATGGTTTAGTCAAACTCTAATTGGCTCAATCATATGATCTCATCTTCAGTTCAATTCTCGATAAAACACGACTACTACTAGAAACTTTTTTCTAACTCCGAAACTCTTTTCGGGTAAGTCGAGCTTGACCTGGCCGGGTACTTATTCATTAAGAATAACTTAGATAGCATAGGATATTATCCCGGTTCACTTCAGGTAATGAATTCCATCTTGGCCGATCACTCATCCCTACATATAACCAACTAGAGCCACCACACGCCATATACCCATACGTGGCTAGCATAGGTATGTACCGGTAACAAACTCTAACCAACAATATGTGGATGACCGTGTCGCCTCAAGTCAAAGGACTAAATGCACCATTATGTCCAATATTGTGATTGTTGACAAAAGTGAATTTCCATGCAATCACAAATCTTACGTCACAATTCGATCCACCCATCACATGAGTATCCACATGTCTATTTTGATATCTCTTATCGAGTAGCATGAGACTCACTACCTCCCACTAGAGTTGTAATCGAGTCAAGCCTACTCGGAATCGACTCAAAAAAAATTCGGAGCTACTCGAGTAAACTATCGAGTCGAGCTCGAACTCTTTAATACTTGACTCGATAGGCTCGCGAGCTTAATCTAGCCTAATCGAGCTTATGTATATTTGTCTTTTTATCATTTTATTTTAATATAATTATAAAAATATCTTATCGAACTGAGTCAAGTTTGAACTCGAGTCGAGCTTGAATAATTAATCGAGTCGAATTGAGCTCGAGTATAAGAATTATTTAATCGAGTTAAGCTCGAGTTTTAAAAATAAAAGCTCGATCGAGTTCGAGTTTTTAAATCGAGTCGAGCTCGAGCCTGACACTGTGTCGACTCGATTACACCCCTACTTCCCACTATCGATATTATATACTGATCAAGAAAAATAGACAGAGGTGATAGTCTAGGGATTAATACTACCCCCTATATTAATCCAACGACTATGAACATTTATAGTATATGTACTAAATGAGTTTGTCACTCATATTATCAACTCTTGATAATAAACTCATTTAGCATAATACTAAAAAGGTAAATATTCAAATAAACTTAACACTTAATTTAAATGAATATTATTTTATTGCCAATCGGGATAAAAGTACAATATCATCATATAAGAATGGCACTTGGACACATCTATACTAACATTTTTATATATTCTAATTATAATAAATAAACTTTTAGTTGTATTTTGTTTTAGTTAAATTGTACTTTTCTTTTCACTTTTTCAGATAAATTTAAAGAAATTTAATTATTTTATTTTATTTATTTCATTTTATTTTATTTTTAATAATAATAGTTTAATTTTATATTTTATTTTAATAATTTTCAATATATTTTTCTTTTAGAATTAATATATATGAGTGAAAAAAATTAAATTTTTAAAATTGAAAAATAAGAAAATAGAATATAATATAAAAAGGGCATTTATGTTAATTTAATATTTAAAATAGACATATTTTAATTTGTTAAACTTGTTAGAAATACCATTTTAGAATTTTTTTTTGTAGGTTAAGACACCTAATTATATAAAAACTAAGAAAATTGTTCAACACCAAAATAGCAAAAGAAAAAAGTTCAAATACCATTTATGTATTTATCCCTTAAATATATAGTTAATTTTTTAAAAAAAGTTAAAGTGTTGATAATAAATTTTTTAAAAATACATTTATTCTCTCATATACAAATAATAATCTGACAACAACTTGACAGCAATTACCACTAACAATAACCTTAAATCATACAACAACAACATCACAACAATAACTAATAAATAATTAATTATATTTATGTAAATTAGTTATATTTATATACATTAACAAATAATAAATTAATAAATAAATTTAAATTAATAAAATTAATAAATAATATATTGTTATATTATCATCAATAATATTTTTATATAATTATTATTCAAATAAAAATTATTTGAAATAAAATTATTAATAAAATAATTAATTTATAACATACATAAATAAAAAAAATACAAAACAAACAAAAAACATAACCAACTTGACAACAACCTGGAAAAAATAAAAAAATAGCAATAACAACTAAAATATAACTACTTAAAAATATTAAACTAAAATAAATTAAAAATTGAAATATAAAAAAATTTATTTACTTCAGTTATTTGTTCAAAATTTAACCAAAATAAAATTATTAATTATTTTTAAAAATCCAAACCAAAAAAATTAAGGTACAATTATAAAAATTTTCAAACAACTCAAAAACAAAACAACAACCATCAAAAAAAAAAAAAACAACCATAATTTCACAAAAGATAACTATATTCATTGAATTTATCTTTTAAAAATTTTAATTCATTCATTTACTCAAAAATTTGTATATATTTAAAGAAATCAAACCATTAAAAATAGAGTAAAAAATAATTTAAAATAAGCATAAAACATGAACAATAACCTGTCAACAACTTGAAAATAACAAAAAATTAGCAACAGCTACCCAACAACAACTAAAAAATTGAACAACTTTAAAAATATTAAATTAAAATAAACTAAAAATTGGAATATAAAAAATATAATTTACTTCGAATATTTTTTTGAAAATTTAATAAAAATAAAAGCCTTAATAAGATTTAAAAATTTAAACCAAAAAATTGATGTATATGGACAAATGGACACAAAATCTAATTCAAATCATTTGAATTATGATGGCAGACCAATCAAGAGATCTCGAGCTAAAAGGATCAAAGATGCTGCTAAGGAACTTGTGCAAAAGTATCTCGAGCGTTTGGGATAAAAATGAGATGATTTGGAAGAGACTAAGTTAATTAATTTACTTAGTTGTACTCAGGCCAATACACGCCCGTGTATATTTTTGCATGGCCGTATTAAATGTTCGTGATTTGTTCCGACACAGACATAGGTCCTTACACGCTCGTGTCTAAGGTCGTGTTCCAAGACATGCTTGTGCTTATTTCTGAAGCGTTATCTGCATGATACACAGTTAAATGACACGCCCGTGTAGGAAGCCGTGTAGCTACCGGGTTTCTGAAGAGACATTTAAATGCGCCCGTGTGCCTATTAGACACGCCCGTGTACCTATTAGACACCCCCATGTGTCGATGATGAATTTTTATCTAATTTGGATTTTCTTTATATTTTTTTTACTAATTAGCATTTGTGTTTAATTAGGAATGTCATTGTTTATTCCTAAGAAGTTGTTTTTTTTAGAATTAGTTTAGGTTTGGGATTACAAGTCTATAAATACTTGTACCAAACATTGTTATTGAAGATAGCTGATTGATATTATTCAAATTCTTAATTGAATTTTCTTGGGTTCTTGCGAGAGCTAAAACCTGAATTTGCTCTGAACGTGTTGCAAATTAAACCCTGATAATTAGAGGTGCTAGTTATTAGATAACTAGTGTTGCTAATTCCTTTAGTTTATTGATACGAACCATACATGCCTGTGTGTTGCTATACACGCCCATGTCAATTTTTGAAGCGTCATCTTGATGAGACACGGCTAGAAACACGCCTATGTACCCAGTTGTGTAGATTTCTGATTTCCGGAGCATCATCAAAACACGCTTGTATATGAGACCGTGTGCTAAGCCGTATTGGAGTCTGCCGAATTCGCTAAATTCTTCGTAGCTCACACACCCTCGTGTATTTCAGACACGACTATGTATCGATAAAATGTAGTTTCATTTAATTAGGAATTTATTTATGTTTTCTTTTCTAATTAGGAGTTTTTATTTTTTTAGGAGTTAATTACATATTCCTATATAGGATTGGTTTTAGAATTAGTTTAGGTTTAGGATTACAAGTCTATAAATACTTGTATCAAACATTATTATGGAAAAGAGTTGATTGATTTTATTCAAATTCTTAATTGAATTTTCTTGAGTTCTTGCGAGAGCTAAAATCTGAATTTGCTTCGAGCGTGTTGCAATTTCAACCCTGATAATTAGAGGTGCTAGTTGTTTGATAGCTAATATTGCTAATTCCTTTATTTTATGCTAGATAGGTCCTTGGGCAATAATCTCAATAGATTGTTACAGATCCTAGTTGTTAGATAATTAGTGGGACGCATCAGTTTGGTATCAGATCTTTGGCTCTAGTGTAAACTACATATCCCTAGCGTAGTAATTATTATTAATAAAAAAAATCAAAGTTCATTCTGCATTAAAATTGCATCAAGAGATCCGGCCTTAACAAAAAAATTGAAGGAAGCCGTATTGATCATCATCAGTTGCATCAACAAAATTCGTGGGTAAGCATATTACCCTTCGAAAACTCATAAATTTACATATTTTCTACTTATTTTCCTTTATCTACCTACCCTACATCATTCTACATCTTTAAACCCTTCTTTTTACTCGTTAAATACCCATAATTCGTGCATAAATAAACCCTAAATTTCAAACATACCTAAAATCACCCAAAATAGCCCCACACTTACATCTTTTAGCTTATCTTTAACTAATAACTTTAGTTATCTAGTTTGATTTATAATTCTCTTATAAGTAGTAAGAGTTTAGCTCAATTAAGAACTCAAAAGGAAATTCTTTGTGTGTGTTCAATTGTGAGTACATTAGAGAGTTTCTAATTAAATTGAGAGAAACACGTAAGGGAGTGTTAGGATAGAAATTTTTTTCTTTTAATTTCTGTTTAAGATTTACATCATGGATACAAAGGAGAAATTTATATTGGATGTAATACAAACTATGTTGCAAATGATGTTGGCTCAATAAGAGGATATGAAGAGTGACAATCAAAAGGTCTATGAACGATTGGCAAGGTTGGAGATAGCTACCCCTATCCGACTAAGGGAGACCCAATGCATTCTCTTCAACGAATTAGAAGAAGAAGCAGATGAAGAAGGATTAACACGTACCAATAAAGGAAAGACCAAAGATAGGAATTTGGGATCAATTAAGATGAAGATTCCAGCTTTCTAAGAAAAGAGTGATCCGGAGGCATATTTGTAGTGGAAAAAAAGGTGGAAAGGGTGTTCGAGTACCATAATTATACCAAAGAGAAAAAGGTAAAATTGGTCACCGTGGAGTTCACTAACTATGCTAGTGTATGGTGAGATCAATTCACCTCCATTAGGCATAGAAGTGGAGAAGGACCAATCACCTCATGGTTTGAGATGAAAACCATAATAAGAAAGAGATATGTATCGCAACATCACTATAGAAATTTGTACAAATTTCATGGCATTGAGAGAGAAAGAGGAGGAAAAGATCAATTTTATGGAGATTATAATAGCAGAAATTGTGGAGATGATAATTTTAATCAAAATTTGGGAAGACATCTTTAAGAAAACACTCGAGGTAAGACTCTAATTTATCAATTTTAGAGAGTTGTAGTGATAAGGATGATAGACCTATTGTTGAGATTAAAATAGAAGAATTTAAAGATAAAAGTGAGAATACACCTAGCCAAATTAATGACATTGGGTGTATTGAATGTCATGGATATTGGTATGTTAAATGTGAATATCTTAAAGAAAAGGTAATAACCGTTGAAAGTAGTACTAATAAAGTAGAGGAGAGCATTACTTATAAAAATAAGTGTGAAAGTGATGAAGTTATGTATGAAGAGATTATAGTAGAGTATGAATCGAAGAAATATAAATATGTTGAAGTCATTGAATTGGTTGATAAACAAGTTGAAGAGAAAAAGTTAGAGATTCAGAGCATTATAAGAAATAAGGAGTTGATGATTTATTGTTTTTGTCCTTTAAAAGTTCTTGTGTAGGATTTTAAGCCATATAAAGATCCATTTGAAGATGTAGTTGCCTTTGAAGATTTTCTTCCATATCAATTTGTAAAGACAAGGTCTACATTTCAAGTACACAGTCAATTTCAAGTTGTTATAAAATTGATTGTGTGGGCCATTACTTCAAAGGAGACATTTTCAACAAAAGAGTTTGTGTTTGATCCTGGAGGATTCCTGGATTTATCAACTTTAAAAGATGGGCTAGATTTGAGGATGAATCTTTTTGAGGAAAGGGGGAATGATACGAACCATACACGCCCGTGTCAATTTTTAAAGCATCATCTCTATGAGACATGGCTAGAGACATGCCTGTGTACCTAGTTGTGTAGATTTTTGATTTTTAAAGCATCATCAAAACACACCCGTGTATGAGACCGTATGCCAAGCCGTGTTAGAGTCTGCCGAATTTGCTAAATTCTTCATACCTCACATACTCCCATGTATTTTAGACACAGCCGTGTATCAAAAAAATGTAGTTTCATTTAATTAGGAATTTATTTATGTTTTCTTTTCTAATTAGGAGTTTTTATTTGTTTAGGAGTTAATTACATATTCCTATATGGAATTGGTTTTAGAATTAGTTTAGGTTTAGGATTACAAGTCTATAAATTCTTGTATCAAACATTATTATGGAAAAGAGCTGATTGATTTTATTCAAATTCTTAATTGAATTTTCTTAAGTTCTTACGAGAGCTAAAATATGAATTTGCTTCGAGCGTGTTGCAATTTCAACCCTGATAATTAAAGGTGCTAGTTGTTCAATAGCTAGTGTTGCTAATTCCTTTAGTTTATGCTAGATAGATCCTTGGGCAACGATCTTAATAGATTGTTATGGATCCTAGTTGTTAGATAACTAGTGGGATGCATCATTTATGTTAGATAGATCCTTGGGCAATGATTCCAATAGATTATTACCGATCCTAGTTGCTAGATAACTAGCTAGATGCATCAGTTTAATATCAGAGCTTTGGCTCTAGTATAAGCTACTTATCCCTAGCGTAGTATTGATAAAAAAAATTATATCAAAGTTCATCTGCATCAAAATTATATTAAGTGATTCGGCCTCAACAAAATTAAAGAAAGCCGTATTGATCATTATTCGTTACATCAACAAAATTCATGGGTAAGTATATCACCTTTTGAAAACTCATCAATTTATATATTTTCTACTTATTTTTCTTTGTCTACCTATCCTACATATTTCTATATCTTTGACCCCTTCTTTCTAACCGTTATTCATTCAAAACACACCAAAATTCGTGCATAAATAAACCCCAAATTTCAGAATACCTGAAATCACCCAAAACATCCCTACACTTACATCTTTTAGCTTATCTTTCACTAATAGCTTTAGTTATATAGTTTGTTTGTAATTCTCTTAGAAGTAGTAAGAGTTTAGCTCAATTAAGAACTCAAAAGGAAATTCTTTGTGTGTATTAAATTGTGAGTGCATTAGATAGTTTCTAATTAATTGAGAGAAACAAGTGAGAGAGTCTTAGCATAGGAATTTTTCTTTTTACTTGTTTCAGATTTACATCATGGATATAAAGGAGAAGCTTATATTGGATTCAATACAAGCAATGTTACAAAAGATGTTGGCTCAATAAGAGGATATGAGGAGCGACCACCCAAAGGTCTAAGAACGATTGGAAATGTTAGAGATAGGTATTCCTATCCGAGTAAGGGAGACACAATGCATTCTCTTTAATGAACTAGAATAGGAGGCAGCCGAAGATGGATCGACGCATGCCAACAAAGGCAAGACCAAAGATGGGAATTTGGGATTAATCAAGATGAAGATTCCAGCTTTCTAAGGGAAGAGTGATCCGGAGGCGTACTTGGAGTAGAAAAAGAAGGTTGAAAGGGTATTTAAGTGCCATAATTATACCGAGGAGAAAAAGATAAAATTGGCCATAGTGGAGTTCAAGAACTATGCTAGTGTGTGGTGGGATCAGTTTACCTCCATTAGGTGTAGAAGTGGAGAAGGACCAATTACCTCATGGTTTGAGATAAAAACCATGATGAGGAAGAGATTTATACCTCAACACTATTATAGAGAGGTGTATAACATGTTATAAAGGTTGAACTAAGGCTCTAGAAGTGTTGAAGAGTATTTCCAAGAGATGGAGATGGCCATTATTCACACTAACATTGAGGAGGATAGAGAGGCTACCATGGCACATTTTCTATCAGGTTTGAATCATAAAATTGCTAACCTTGTTGAATTTCATCATTATATAGATTTGGAGGACACGGTACACATGGCAATCAAGGTGGAAAAGTAATTGAAGGTGAAAACCAAAATGAATTCGACACTTACAACTACATGGAAATTGAATTGGAAGAATGAAGGAGGAGAAACAAGTGCAAATAAGGGCAAATTTGAGCCAAGTAAAAGTAGGGATGTTACTACATCAAAGACATAACCTAAAGATGACAAATCCAAAGGTAAGTCAAGTAATATTCAGTGCTTTAGATGTTTGGGATATGGACATAAAACTGTACAATGTCCAAATGCCAAGATCATGACCCTACGCAATGGGGAGGTGGTAAGTGAGGAAGAGGATGATGATAATGACTTGAGTGACATGCAACCATTGGAGGATGCATCTGATATGGAGGAGGAATCAGCCCTACAAGGACAAATTTATACTTTGGTTACCAGGCGTGCCTTAAATATGTAAGCTAAGGAGGAAGAAGTACAACATAAAAATATATTTTATACTCGATGCATGATACATGATAAATTGTGTAGTATGATTATAGATGGTGGAAGTTGTGCTAATGTTATTAATGCTATTTTAGTTGATAAATTAGGAATTAAAATAACTAAACGTCCTAGATCTTATAGATTACAATGGTTGAATAAAGGTGGGAATATTAAGATCACTAGGCAAGCATCGGTTACATTTTCTATCGGGCGTTATTGTGATGAGGTATTATGTAATTTAGTTCCTATGCAAGCTAGTCACATATTATTAGAACGTCCATGGCAATATGATAGGCGAGTCATACATGATGGTTTTATTAATAAATATTCATTTAAAATGAATGGTAGGACTATTAATTTGTTACCTATGTCGCCTAAGGAAGTATATGAGTATCAGAACATTTTGAGTGAACGTAAGAGTGCATATGAAAAAGAAAAGGTGCACCAGCAAAAGGAGAGTTATGAGAAAAGCCAAGAGAGGCGTGAAGAAAGAGAGGAAAAAAGAGATAAAATAGAAAGGATGCACATGGAGAATAAAAATAGTAAGATTACGCATGCAAAAGGAGAGAATAGTGTGCAAAGAGTGGTAAAAAAAGAGGTAAAAGGCAATTTCTTTACAAGAGAGGGTGAGATTAGAAAGGCTTATCTGAGCAAGCTATGAGACCCGCACACATGGCCTCAATCTATCCCAAACACGTGTTAATGAAAATATACTCAAGTATAATATGAGTATAGACACATGCCATGCACACCATGTATTCATCATATACATACACAAACAAACATATAAGTGAGTAAACAATTTAGAATTTCTAAACCATAAATTTTTTTAGGGGGGGACACTGGCGCTCACCAGTCACTAGCGATCGCCAGTGTCAACTATCAGCTCAGGGCACTGATGCTCACCAGTTACTGGCGATTGCCAGTGCTCTGAATCAGCTAGAGGGACTGGCGCCCACCAGTGGCTGGTGGCAGCCCTCCCTCGGTCTGTCCTGACACCTGCTTAAAACACACTTGTATCAAAACACACACACAACATGCTTTTTAAACAAAACTTTATATGTATATATATATACACAAACCACTCATAAAACCATATTGAACAAGCTTTCCACTTAAATGACACCTCATAAAATATATGCCTAATTCATCATCTTAACAAATTATACACACAATCATAAGCTCTTGCTAGAATGCACCTTATATCATTATAAATTGGATGTCCAAATACATAAGTTGATATATACACAACCATATCCAACTTCTCAACTCATACATTACATATACTCAAAATTACATTAAGCTATATTCACAACATCAAATCAAAATGCATGAGATGCATGCTAATGGAGATGGAAGATGATTCACCAAGCATACCTCAAGTCCACCGGAAATCACCAACAAAATGCAAGCCTTAAGCTATCAAACGATTTCTTGAAAAATAGTTGCAAAAGGGGTGAGCTTGTGACTCAATAAGCAATTACTAATATAACTATATATATATCACTTCTCAAGAACTAATTAAGTGATATACATATATAACAATTGCTTAACAATCAATATTTCTACACATACAAATCATATATATTATATTTATGCTCATCATATACCAGCCTAGTTCATATACTTGAACATTATTAATACACATCACAATCATATTAAATTCACATTCACATATCATCATGATTCATAACACAATATCAACCTTTGGTTTTCGGCCGGAACCACCTCACATGCACATTTCTCACAAGTGGTCACATACTAGGACTATCCGCCAGGCTCAGTCCCAATTCTTTCATCCTCACATTCTTACATTTTATTTATTGGGTAGCTATACACCTATCTCAGCTTGCGTATTCACAATTCATCTTTTTCTCATGTGACCACTACTGGAACTATCCGCCCAACTCAGTTCCAGATTTCATAAATAGTGAAGGCTATACCTTATCTTAGCCTCACTATCACACATATTCCTTACCAATTCTGATCATCATTCAAGCAATCCATATAGGCATGCACAATTCACATTCAATAAACATGCCTTACTTTACATCACTTTCAATCAATCCATTCCACACAATTCATATTTCTCACAATACATATTTATACATGTTTCATTCATTCTCATTTCTTATTATGCTCAATCATAATTCAACATTTTCAATATCTAGTTTAATTAATTCATAACAATGCATTTTATATATTTAAGAGAATTTAACATATATATCATTATATTACTAATTA
The DNA here is from genome assembly GCA_949673435.1 of Macaranga tanarius. NCBI lineage: Eukaryota > Viridiplantae > Streptophyta > Magnoliopsida > Malpighiales > Euphorbiaceae > Macaranga > Macaranga tanarius. The sequence continues at coordinate 6,950 of CATIWO010025403.1, read as the reverse complement.
CTTATACAAGCTGCTTCAACTCCTTCAAAATAGAAGCTCTCCTATTGATTTGCACCACTTCTATCCTTATCAATGCCTACATAACATTCATATATCAAAATCACATCACCAACAAGACTCTAGCACTTAAACTCAACTAAATGCAACTAAGTGCCATTACCTACTCAATGTTCAATGAATCCAAATAAAATCTACACAAGTTCAAAAATCATGAAATTAATACTAAGGCTAGCTAAATGAGTCTACAACAAATTCTAATTAGAATTTCTCAATTTGGACATACATAGAATTAAATATGCATTTTTGACTAAAACTGGTCAAAATAGAGTCATCAACATAAGTATAAAAATACAAAGGTGTGCCAGTCAGTCTTAACAACCAAAATAGCTCTGGACTAAAATACAAGAGTTGTGGAAGACCTCTGAAGTTTCCAAAGCATCAAACCTTGATCAAATCAGATCTACAACTCAAGATATGGTAAAAATAATAGGACTAATGAAAAACTAAAACAGAGCACGAAATTGCAACATTCAACCCTAATTTTAACAAACCAAATTAAATGCAAAACTTACAAAATTGATGCTTTCAAAAGCTACTAGATCTTCTAAAGCTCCCCAATTGATGTTAGATGAGTAGAAAAAAATATAAAAATCTCCTAAAGTCTCTCAAGAACTCCTCCTCTTCTTCTTCTCAAATTTTCTCTACACTCTTCTTCCCACACACATAAATATACACTTACATATACTCCACCAATTAAAAAGTTCCATTTGCCTCTCCCTACAAAGTCTCCCTTCATAATTACATATCATCACAATTCCTGATAATAATAATAATAATAATAATAATATCATCAAAATAATAATAATAATAATAATAATAATAATAATAATAATATTAACTATTATCTCTTAATAAAATAATCCAAAAATATCATCAAAATCTCTACACACCCTCACTCAATTTGAATAATTACTCAATAATTCTCCACTTTCTATTTAGACAATTTAGTCCCAACTTATCCTATAATTACACCCCTCTCTACTAAAATGCACATGTCCCACATAATGCAACTCATAACTCTACTCAACATATTAAGAACTTACTATGCATGCACATTGCATCTAAAATTCAGGTGTTATAATTCTCCCCTCCTTATAAAAATTTCAACCTCAAAATTTATGACTCACCATTTCCAGGAAACAAATATGGGTATTTGAGTTTCATCTGTTCCTCCACTTCCCACATTGCTTCTCTTGAAGAATGATGACTCCATTTAACCTTCACTATCGGTATCTCCTTGTTCCTCAATTGCTTCACCTTCCGATTCAAAATTTTCACTGGTTCTTCCACATAGGTTAGAGTCTTGAAAATTTCTATCTTCGATTTTTGCATAATATGACTTGGATCTGATTGATACCTTCATAACATGGACACATAAAATATATTGTGAATCGTTGATAACTCCATTGGTAGTACCAATTTATATGATAGTGGCCCGATTCTCTCAAAAATTTCATTAGGTCTAATGTACCTCGGACTCAATTTTCCTTGTCTATCGAATCTCAGAACCCCTGTCCAAGGCGACACCTTTAAAAAAACCTTCTCTTCCACTTGATATTCCATTTCCCTTCGATGTTGGTCCATCGATCTTATTTCACTTTGAGACTTTTCTTCACTATTTGTATTTTGTCCACTGTCTCTTAAATCAATTCAGGCCCTTCTGGTTATCTCAATCCTTCAACATCCCAACATACTGGACTTTGACACTTTCTTCTATATAGTGCTTCGTAAAGAGCCATGCCAATGCTGGAATGATAACCATTATTGTATGCAAACTCGATCAATGGTAGATGATCATCTTAGTTCCTTTTAAACTCAAGCACACAAGCTCTCATCATGTCTTCTAATGTCTGAATTATTCTCTCGGACTGTCCATCTGTCTGTGGATGAAATGTTGTACTGAAATGTAGTTTCAATCCCAAAGCTTATTGCAAACTTCCCTAAAAGTGCAAAGTGAATCTAGGATCTTTGTCAGACACAATTGATAAAGGAATTTCATGTAATCTCATAATTTCTGACACATATAAAAAAGCTAATTTGTCTAAAGAATCACTCGTTTGAACCGGTAAAAAGTGAGCTGCTTTTATCAATCTGTCTACTATTACCCAAATAACATCATATTTTCTAAAAGTTCTAGGCAACCCCACTACAAAGTCCATTGAAATTTTCTCCCACTTTGATTTTAGAATCTTCAATGGTTGTAATTTTCCTATAGGTGCTTGATGTTTAGCTTTGACTTATTGATAGGTCAAACATCTTACAATAAATTCAGCCACATTTTTTCTCATTGTTGGCCACCAATAGTAGGGCTTCAAGTTTTGATACATCTTGGTGCTACCCGGATGCATTGCATAAGGAGCAAAATGAGGTTCATCCATGATTTGCCTTCTTAAGTCTCCAGTATCTGGTACACACACACGACCTTCCATCATCAACATACCATCCTTCACGATTGCAAATTAAGAATTAGTTCCAACTTCAACTTTTTCTTTCATCTTCTTCAAATATGGATCTTCCATTTGAGTACTTTGAATTTAGTCTCTCAATATTGATCTAACTTGTAAGGTAGTAAGTAAATGATTTCTCTCAATTTCAAGTACAATATTCATTTTCCGCAATGCTACTAGATTGTCCACATCATAACGAATCATCCTAACAGAGCATTCCACTATTTTTCGGCTCAACGCATCTGCTATCACATTTACTTTCCTCGGGTGATACTCAATTGTACAGTCATAATCCTTCAAAAGTTCTATCCATCTTTGTTGCCTCAAGTTTAATTCTTTTTGAGTTGGAATGTACTTTAGACTTTTGTGGTATGTGAAGATAGAAAATGTTTCCCCATATAGGTAATGTCTCCAAGTCTTCAATGCATGCACAATAACAGCTAATTCTAGATCATGCTTTAGATAATTCATCTTATGTGGTCTCAATTTCTGAGATGCATAGGCTATCACCCTTCCGATTTGCATGAGTACACATCCTAATCCATGTCTTAAAGCATCGGTATACACCACATAATCATCACTTCCCATTGGTAAAGCAAGTATAGGAGCCGTAGTAAAAGCATCCTTCAACTTATCAAAACTACGTTGACATGCTTCATTCCATCGAAAAGGAACATTTTTCTTCAATAAAGTAGTCAAATGTCTTACAACTATGGAGGAATCTTTCACAAATCTTCTATAATACCCAGCTAATTCTAAGAAACTTCTAATCTCCGTTACATTTTTAGGAGGTTCCCACTCTTGAACAACTTTAATCTTCAATGGATCGGGCTTTACTCCCTTTTTAGACACAATATGTCTAAGAAATGCTATTTCTTCCATCAAAAACTCACATTTACTAAACTTGGCATACAACTTCTTCTCCTATAAAATCTGTAAAGCTACTTGAAGATGCTTTTTATATTCTTCTCGACTTGAAGAGTAGATAAGAATGTCATCAATAAACATAATAACAAACTGATCTAAATACGGTTGAAATGTCTTATTCATTAAGGACATAAAAGCTGTTGGTGTATTAGTGAACCCAAAAAGCATAATAAGAAATTCAAAATATCCATATCTAGTTCTGAATGCAGTCTTGGGAATAGAAGATTCCACTACCCGTAGTTGCCAATAGCCGGATTTCAAATTAATCTTCGAGAATACAGATGCATCCTTAAACTGATCAAATAAATCATCAATTCTGGGAAAAGGATATTTATTCTTCACTGTTATTCAGTTTCATTATTTATAATTAATGCATAATCTCATACTCCTATCTTTCTTCTTTACAAATAACACCGGCGCTCCCCAGGGCGAAATACTTGGCCTAATGAATCCTTTTTCTAGCAATTGTTCTAATTGCTTCTTCAATATTTTCAACTCTAATGGTGCCATCCAGTATGGTCAAATTAAAATTGGAGCTATTCCTGGTACTATCTCAATTTCAAAATCTATTTCTCTATATGGTGGCAATTCTGGTAATTCATCCAAAAACACATAAGAAAACTCTTTAATAACAGGTACATCCATCACTCCCGGACTAACTTTTAATGTATCAATGATGTTAGGTAAAAATGCTTCACACCCATCTCTAATCAGTTGAAAAGCCATAGTAGCAGAAATTAAATAAGAAGAAATAATCTTTCTCTCTCCCGCTAACACTATGTTTTCTTGCCTTAAAGTCTCAATAGTCACTTCCTTGGTATAACAGTTCACAACATCGTGATGCTTGGATAATCAATCCATACCCAATATAACATTAAACTCTTCTAAATTAATTACTACCAAGTTAGCATGTAAAGTTCTACATTCCTGAGATATGCAACATATATCACTATATGTCATCTCAAATGTATGCATGATATGTAATGAATGCAATATGTTTCTATGTCCCGAGGGAATCTAATCCCTGCTCTGATACCACTAAATGTGAGACCCACACATGTGGCCTTAATCTATCCCAAATACGTGTCAATGAAAATATACTCAAGTATAATGTGAGTATAAACACATGCCATGGACACCATGTATTCATCATACATATACACAAACAAACATATGAGTGAGTAAACAATTGAGAATTTTTAAACTATAAATATTATTTTTTTAGGGGGGACACTGGCACTCGCCAGTCACTAGTGATTGCTAGTGTCAACTTTCAGCTCAGGGCACTGTGCTCGCCAGTCACTGGTGATCGCCAGTGCTCTGAATTAGCCAGAAGGACTGGCGCCCGCTAGTGGCTAGTGGTAGCCCTCCCTCGATCTGTCCCAACACCTATTTAAAACACACTTATATCAAAACACACACACAACATGCTTCTTAAATAAAACTTCACATGTATATATATATATATATATATATATATATATACACAAACCACTCATAAAACTATCTTGAACAATACTTTCCACTCAAATGACACCTCACAAAATATATGCCTAATTCATCATCTTAACAAATTATACACATAATCACAAGCTCTTGCTAGAATGCACATTATATCATCATAAATTGGATGTCCAAATACATAAGTTGATATATACACAACCATATCTAACTTATTAACTCATACATTACATATACTTAAAATTACATTAAGCTAAATATTCACAACATCAAATCAAAATGCATGAGGTGCATGCTAATGGAGATGGAAGACGATTCACTAAGCAAATCTCGATTCCACTGAAAATCACCAACAAAATGCAAGCCTCAAGCCTCAAGCTATCAAACTATTTCCTGAAAAATAGTCACAAAGAGGTGAGCTTGCGACTCAATAAGCTATTACTAATATAACTATATATATATATCACTTCTCAAGAACTAATTAAGTGATATACATATATAATAATTGCTTAACAATCAATATTTCTACACATACAAATCATACATATTATATTTATGCTCATCATATACCAGCCTAGTTCATATACTTAAACATTATTAATACACATCACAATCATATTAAATTCATATTCACATATTATAATGAAAATAAAACTCATTCATTCATAAAACAATATCAACCTTTGGTTTCTGGTCAGAACCACCTCACATGTGCATTTCTCATAAGTGGTCACATACTAGTACTATCCACCCGGCTCAGTCCCAGTTCTCATATCCTCATATTCTTACATTTCATTTATTGGGTAGCTATACGCCCATCTCAGCTTGCCCATTCACAATTCATCTTTTTCTCATGTGACCACTACTGGAACTATCTGCCCGGCTCAGTTCCAGATTTCACAAACAGTGAAGGCTATATGCCTGTCTCAGCCTCACTATCACACTTATTCCTCACCAATTCTCATCATCATTCAAGCAATCTATATAGGCATGCACAATTCACATTCAATAAACATGCCTTACTTCACATCACTTTCAATCAATCCATTCCACATAATTCATATTTCTCACAATACATATTTATACATGTTTTATTCATTCTCATTTCTTATCATGCTCAATCACAATTCAACATTTTCAATATCTAGTTTAATTCATTCATAGCAATGCATTTTGTATATTCAAGAGAATTTAACATATATATCATTATATTACTAATTATTTACACAAGGTGCTTCAACTCCTTCAAAATAGAAGCTCTCCTATTGATTTGCACCACTTCTATCATTATTAATGCCTACACAATATTCATACATCAAAGCCACATCACCAACAAGACTCTAGCACTTAAACTCAACTAAATGCAACTAAGTGCCATTACCTACTTAATGTTCAATGCATCCAAATAAAATTTACACAAGTTCAAAAATCATGATATTCATACTGAGGCTAGCCAAATGAGTCTATAATAAATTCAAATTAGAATTTCTCAATTTGGACATGCATAGAATTAAATATTCATTTTTGACTAAAATAGATTAAAACAAAGTCACCAACATGAGCAAAAAAATACATAGGCGAGCCAATAAGTCTTAACTACCAAAACAGCTCTAGGCTAAAATATAAAAGTTGTAAAAGACACTCTGAAGTTTCCAGAGCATCAAACTTTGCTTAAATCAGAGCTCTACAACTCTAGACATGGCAAAAACAATGGGACTGATGAAAAACCAAAACAGAGCACGAAATTGCAACATTCAACCCTAACTTTAACAAACCAAATTAAATGCAAGACTTATAAAATTGATGCTTTTAAAAGCTACTAGATCTTCTAAAGCTCCCCAATTGATGTTAGATGAGTAGAGAAAAATATAAAAATCTCCCAAAGCCTCTTAAGAACTCATTTTCTTCTTTTTATCAAATTTTCTCTACACTCTTCTTCCCACACACACAAATATGCACTTACAAATACTCTACCAATTAAAAAGTTCCATTTGCCCCTCCTTACAAAGTCTCCCTTCATAATTACATATCATCACAATTCCTAATATAGATAAC
>CATIWO010025395.1:0-31403 GCA_949673435.1 Macaranga tanarius | reverse complement strand
CATGTGAAATAATATAAAAAATTAATAATTTTCAACAGGTTAAATTTAAATATTTAATAAAAAAACTAAAAATTTAATAAATTAATAAAAATATAATTACCGACGGATTTTTCTAAATTACCGACGGAAAATTCCGTCGCTAATCACCGACGGAAAAGATTCCTTCGGTAAGTAGCGACGGAAAATATTCCGTCGGTAATTAGCGACGGAAACGATTCCGTCGCTAATTTATCGACGGATTTTGAAAATCCGTCGGTAAAAATTAGCAACGAGCATTTTGCCGACGGACCAAAATCCGTCGGCAATCCGTTGGTAATGACGAAATCCGTCGAGAATCCGTCGGTAAATCCGTCGATAAAATCCTATTTTCGAAAATCCGTCGGTAAAAATTAGCGACGAGTATTTTGCCGACGGACCAAAATCCATCGGCAATCCGTTGGTAATGACGAAATCCGTCGAGAATCCGTCGGTAAATCCGTCGATAAAATCCTATTTTCTAGTAGTGCGGAAATACAAGTTATCAGTAAATAAATTTAAATTAAATGATTGTTTTAATTAGTAACAGGGATTATACATCAATGGCTATGATTTTAAAAAAAATAATCCAATGGCTTTTAATTTCTAAAGATATTATAGTTCTGGAAAAACCCATTTTGAGGCCCTACAATCTTAACTTTTATTCTTTTGAGCCCCTAAATATTAATTGTTTTTTATGAAGCCTTTTTATTATTTTTATTTTATTAAACCCCTATATAATTATTTCTGCCTACATTAAGGATATTTTGACATTAAAAATGAAATAATAGCAATAAACAACTAACACTGTTATTTTACAGTTAAATAATTAAATATGGAGCCTTAAAAATTTGATATTCACTTAATTAAAAGACAACTTTTTATGTAAAATCATTAAAAATTAAGGGCTCTCCATAAATTATACATTTATATCGTCATTTTTATACCTAACCCACAACACTTGACTTTTTCATTTGCACAGAACCAAAACCTATTTCCGTCTTTGAAATTTAAATCGAGATCAAGATCAAAGTCAAGTGAATAATCATAGTTGTTGTTTTGAATGTTGTAATCGATTGGCGGCTACAGGGTGATGGCAGCAACAGCAATGGCGAGTTCTAGTAGGATGAAGAATAAAGGCAGAGTCCTTCTATATTTGATATTGTTTTTATTTATATTTTTTTTTTGTCTCTAATGAGGTTAAAAGAGCCAATTAGAGAGTTGTTTATCATAAGAAATTCTAATCCTAAATTAAGCCTAAAATGCTTGTACTTGTGAGAATTTCATTTACCTCGAATACTACTATGAAATAATCAAATCATCCCTAAAAAAAATCCATCAATTATTCGCAATTGTAGAACCTGAAACAGCCGAAAATGTTTTTTGAAAAGACCCATTTTTTATAGAAATTCATTGGGTTGTTTCATTTTCATTGACTGATCCACTTTCTTTGCAATGTAATCGTTCAAATTTAATTTCTTTTTGTTTTTTTTTGTGAAAATGTAACCTCATTAATTTTTTTTTTCATGTCATAAGATTTAAACCAGGATTTTACACTCATTCCAATCCAAAGCAACACATTCATAGCGAACAAAACCAAAAAAAGTAGGTATTATTATCATGGATTTAAAGACTAATCATGAGTTTGTCATTTTTATGAAAGTTTCTTGTTAAACGAAAGTGAGAGTTCAGATAAAAGAACTTGAGGGTTGAGTTAAAAAAGGGTTAATTACTATCACTTCCCTGAGGTTTAGCCAATTATACTACTAGATCCTTATGTTTTCAATAATTAACTTAAGCATCCTTGAGATTATACTCCATTAAATTACTGCATCCCTATTGTTTAATTTACCGTTAAATGGACTAATTTGAAAAATTAAAAGTTATATTTGACTCTTAAACTGAATATAATTTTAAATTAATCCACTTTTATTAATTTTTTGAAATAAAAAATAAAATGCATAGCATTAATTAACAAAAAATATCCACCATACAGAAAGGGAGGATCTTGAGAGAAACTTCTTCTAATAAAATATTTTTGACTACTAAATTAAAAGCCCATTGAGCTAAGTTTTGAGCAACCTTATTAAAAATTTGGTGCTATTATTTTGATGGAGTCGACATTGCTGAAAATCAGCTAGAAACCAAAAGAGTATTAGTGGATACCTAAATCGGCTTAGTTAAAATACGACTGAACTTAAGGGCATTACACTATTCTAAATGCTCCAAGAACCATGAAAAATTTTTCTTCAGCTTAGTTGAAATACGATTGAACTTAAGGGCATTACACTATTCTAAATGCTCTAAGAACCATGAAAATTTTTTCTATCACCTACAGCGCACTGTACATAGTGAAATTCAAAAACCACTAAAGAACAATATGAACTTTAATATCATTCATATGTACTTTCAGACTAGATGCAAATCATACACAATAGACCGAATGACATTCAACAAAAATATGTAAATCAGTAGGCAGATTCACTTTTCAATCTCTCTTGTTATATTGAATTAAGAATTTTTTCAAAGGAAAGTCACTTTTTTTTTTTTTTTGCATATTCACTTTCTAATCTCTCTCATTATACTTAATATACAACAATCCTAGAATAAAATGGGTTAATGAAAATCCCAAATATATATATATAGTGTTGACATAGATAGATGATGTGGAAGGTGTCAAATTCTACGTATGCGAAAATATTGCCATGTAAGCATCTTTTGTTATACTTAATAAGATAGCACTAACAGTTAAATTTTTAATTAATCATTGAAATTGATTATTAAGAAATAACTATTCAGCATTTTATTATAAAAATATGAGTTATTTGCAAAAAAAAAAAAAAATGACTTCTAGCACTTTTTGTAATTTAATCACGACATTTCAATTTTAGCAAATTAAAATATAAACTTTCAAGATTTGGCAACTCGAATCACCGACTAAATATCTGATGATTTTTGGCCGACGTGTCAGGTGAGTTTTTGAAAATTCATGTTTTTAGTTACCTGACACGTCACCAAAAGATCACTAAATATTTGGTTCGTAATTCAAGTTGCCAAATTTTGAAAGTTAATATTTTAATTTGTCAAAATTAAAATGTCGTGATTAAATTATAAAAAGTGCTAAAGGTCGTAATTTTTTTTTGCAAATAACCCTAAAGATATTATACCATTTAGGACTAAAATTGTTTTTATCACTAATTTAATAAAAAAAAATGAATGAATTTAAAATTATATTATAAGTTTAGAGATTAAATAAAACTTTTAATTTTTCAAATTAGTCCATTTAATGGTTTATTAAACGGAAGGGATATAATAGTTTAACGGAGTAAAACCTAGGGGATGTTTAAATTAATTATTGAAAACTTGGGAACCTATTAGTGTAATAGACCAAAATTGAAGGATGTAATAGTAATTAACAAAAAATGGCAAAGAAAGGATGAAGTAGGGGACGGATGGGAATATTGGATTGTAGGACCCACTATTATTCATGTTTTTTTAACTTTTACTCAAAGGATCGCCCTGGATGGCTTGCTAGCGGGGGCAAATTACCATTTTGCCCCCATTTTACAAGGAGAGAAAATTCATCGGAGTAAAAATATAATTTAACATGTAAAATTATATTTTTATCCTTCACAAATTTTTTTCCCCTTATAACATGAGGGGCAAAATAGTGCTAGCATTTCGGTTACTCAAATATAGGGTTAAATTAGCATTTTGTTCATATTCTTTTCACATACTTCAAAAAGCTACTCTCTCTTTAACTGCGTGTGTCTCACACTCTCATGTTCAATTAAAAAAAGACCTTAATAGAATAAAAATAACAATAAAATGGCTTACTAAAATACAATCAATATAATATTTAAGAGCTCAATAGAATAAAAGTTAAATGTTTAATGGCCAATAATGGTTTTTTCCTTTTTTATAATCAAAATCAAACTAATATATCATGCAAAAAAAATCAATAAATTATATGGACATAAATATAAAGTTTATTTCAAATAAAAATATAAATAAATTATTCAATATTATTGCTTTAATGAGATGCCATATTCATTTTCTTTGGGTAAACTTTATCATATGGTTTTTTGTCCTTTTTTAAAAAAAAAAAATTAAGTGGAGGAGAGCTTTTTAACAAAAATATAAGTTGTCCTGTTTCAAACTGGATATACTAATTAATTGGCATAATAATAGTTATGCAAATGATATGGGAAAAAGTATAAAGATTGATAATTCAAAAAACATTAGTCATAAATTTCCACAATGAATTGTAATATTATATATTTTATTTAATTATTTTAAACTTGAAATATTTCAATTAATTATAATTTTTATAAAAAGTTGTTAGCCATTTAATAATTATATTTTAATTTAAGTTTAAAATTTAGTTTAAAATAAAAATAAAAATAGTTCCAACCAAAATTTTTTTATATATATTTTAAATTTATATTTGAATTTGTTTTTATTAAAATTTTCAATACCTATAAACAAAGAGTAAACTTAAAAGTTATATGAGAATATAATATTAAAGAATAGTAAAGAGAACAAAACTAAGAAAAAAAATTAACTTTCTTTTAGATATGTTGTTTTCCTAAAAATAAAATTATATATAGAAAATAGACAAGAACAAATTTTGATGTGTGTGTATACATAGAGATATACATTAATGAATCATTCTACAACACCAATTATATGTATATATAATTTGAGTCTTTAACCGATAAATAGATCCTACAAATTAAAAAATATCTATTGATTCTTATAAATTTCTACGTCAAAACACAATTATAAAACTAATTATTATTTGCATATTTTAATTACATTCTCACTCTTATAATTATCTTTTTTCTTAAATTCTCTAATTATTATTTTCTTTTTTCTTTGAAGATGTATTGAAATTTATCACTTATTTTTATTAAAATTTAATATTCATAGTATATTAACAACAAAAAATGAAACAATCATTAAATAAAAATATAACTATAAATGAGCATGATAATTAAAATATCATGAAACGCAGGTGTTTGTACCCAAATATAAATTTTTAACTCATTGTTAAAATTAAGACCCAAGTGAAGTCCAATATCAGAATCCAGCCCATTCGAAGTTGTTTGGGGAAAGAAATCGTTGAGTTAAAGCAATAAGAAGCTTCTGGAGATAACCAGAAAAATCAAGCAGAGGCTGTAGAGTTGTTGGAGGTAATCAGAGGCACTGAAGAGTTAAAGGAAATTCAAGGAACCAAGAAAGAGCTAAAGAACGTGAATCTTCTAGAAGATACTGGAGAAATCAAAAATTGAAGACTTGGTGAAGAATTCAACTGTTGGCTTAACAGAAAAGGGAAGAAAAATCCAGAAGGGACTAGAGGTAACGAAAAGAGCTGAAGAGTTGTGGAGGTAATGCAAGGGATGCGGAGGTTACAGAATCTATGGGGCAATTATTGAAGAGATATAAAAATTCAACTTCTGTGCCAAGCTCGTGGACTATAAAAGAAAGGCAACAATAAACAACAACCAATCAAAAATACAATCAATCCAATCAATATCAACAACAATCAGTAAATCAACTTTCAAATCCAAATTTTAGCAATTTTCTAATAGTCATATCTTTCAGTCTATAGCATTGTACGCTTTCATATTCTAGAAAAGTTTGTATTATTGCTATTTTAATATAATTTCTTTAAGCTTATCGTTCATCTTTTGTTATTACCTTCAGCATTACCTTCAGCATATTTTCATTACCTCCAATATAATTTCAATTTCCTCAAAGTGTATTTTCATTACCTCAAGCCTATTTTCAATTTTCTCAAAGCGTACTGTTATGATCTCAAGCCTATTTTTAATTACCTCAAGCATACTTTCATTACTTCTAGCCCATTTATCATTTCCTTTAGACAAAAATCAATTACCTCTAATATCAAATCATCATTTATAATTAAACACAAACATTTTATACCCTTAGAACTCAAACAAATTATAGTAAAGGCGTTTGAGAATCCGCAATTGTCTGAAAGAAGTCAGTATTTACACATTTAGAAAATCAATCTTCCCTGGCACGCTCGAAATATCAATTTTGCTAAAAATTGCACCAACAATTTTTTGGCACGCTCGGTGGGACATAACATATAGTTTGCCAGAAATTTGTGCCAACAATTTTTTGATACGCTTGGTGGGACATAACATCTAGTTTGTCAGAAATTTGTGCCAACAGTTATTATTTATTTAAAATATCATGGTTAATATAATTATTATTTATTTAAAATATCAAAAATGACAAATTTTTATAGTTTTAGGACTGAAATGTAAAAAAAAAAAGTTTGATTTTAAAGGTTGACTAACAGAAATTCTTTTCAAAACTTATAGAACTTGATTGTAAAAAAAAATTGTTGTAGGACTTAATTGAATAAATGATATAATTTACAGGACTAACAGTATTGATATCCCTAAAATAATAGTTGAAGGGTGGGATATACTAAAGTAATAAAGTTTAGGGGTGAAAATATGTATTCGGCCCCAAAAATAAAAATCAAAATTGGAGTGGAATTTGGATACAAATACGAAATAAAAAATCTCATCCCTTCCTTTCGTTTCCCTTTCTTCGTTTTGTTGAGGGAATTGAAGGAGGAAGACAGCACACGACAAAGGGAAAGGTCTCTTCTCTATTGCGAGTAGAGATGATGCAATTTGCTTCTTGACACCCCTCTACGTCTCTTCCCTTCCTTTCCACCCTATCTCTCTCTCAGCTGGGAAGAAGTAGAAGAAGTTGCAGATACTACAATTTTTATAAACAGAAGAGAGATGGAGATTACTAAGCCGATAGAGCCGACACATGCAATCAATGAGAAGGAATCAATGGTGGATCCCTTCTTAGTCGAGGCTCTTCGTAACCCATCTCATCGTCTCACCAGTTAGTGCTTTTTTTTTTTTTTGCTTACCTTTTTAAATGCTCAAAAATCTTAACTTTATGTTATTTTGTCTATTTTCTTATCTGGGTTTCTGATTATTTTCTATGTTGTAGATGTTTTTGTTGATTTTGGGTTTCTAGAACTTTCCAGGTTTATATTATGTGGTTGTTTTTTTGATTGGAATGTGGGGTTAGGGTTTTTATTGTTTGGAATTTTATCCTCTGGAAGGTGTGTTTTATATTGGATCTGTGTTGTATATTACCTGGAAGTCATAGAGTAGTTTTTGGAGGACCATGTTCTCTCTTTTGGAATGCTGTGAAGAGTCAATAGCTTTCTTGATATATAATTTAGGATTGAGGTGCTGTACAGGTTGCTGCATTGGCAATGAATTTTGGCTTTGGTTGGACATTCTTTTCTCGTAATAAACAAATAAATTTCTATAGCATTTTGACCAGATTTGCAAAATTTTAGGTTTGGAAATTTAATTCTTGATTATGGAATTTAGTATGCTTCAAAGACATCATTGTTTAGGAAGTTTCAATGGAGTTCTATTTCTGAATTCTATTGGCTTTGGGAGTTTTTAGAAGTTGTTTACTTTCTTTATTACGAGTATTCATTTAGGATTTTCCTAATTAGTCTAGCATATAATTCTCCTAGTAAAGCTGTCTGCACCACAACTCTAAACTCCTAAGACGTAAACATATGAGATGATGATTGCATATGTGAGGAGAGGATAGATCAAGTAAGAAGACATGATGCCACTACGATTGTAAACTTATTTTTTGGATTACCAGACTTAATATGCTCTCAGTCTACATACAAGTAGCTTACACCTTTAACTCTTAGTGTAGGATGTTGTGTATCTAATTCCCTAGAAATGTGCTTGGCATGTATGTGTATATACTGCCTTGGACAAATCCGAATTGTTTACAAACTATCTTTGGCCTCACTAATTTCATTTTAAATCTCTCTCTAGAAACTGGAAATAATAATTAAACTCGTTTACCTGTGTTTCATAAGTTTTCATTACTATTTTTAGTTGGTGTTCTCTTGTTGTGGTTGACTATTGCCCTTAGCTTTCAAAAGAGCGGAGGCTAGTTACTTTGCTGAACCTCAGTTCTTGCTTTTTCTAAAAATCAAAGAGCATAATTGTCTTGTAAAGACAATTTTTTTATTTTATTGACTTTCCAAGTGTTCATCATCCAATTAGGCTATTGAAGCAGATAATATATTTTTTTTTGGTAAATTACTTAAACCCCTCGACATGTCACAATGTCAAGACTTTCATCTCTTTTTCCAAAATTGCATTAGATTGTTTTTCACATAGTATTTCATTAGTAGTTTAGTCCTTCTATTGAGGTTTATTTTAATAGCCCTTAGGTAAAGCTCATTTTGGCAGTCAAAGAAAGGTTTGATTTTAAATTATCCAAAATACTCTATACACAATATTGATGATAAGTTGATAACCTCCAAGAACAACAAACAACTAAACAAAATCACGGTTTTAATGATACAGCTCAAAATGACAACACTTCAAAATTGCAAGAAAAAGAACCTGAAGTTTAAAATTTAATTGTCTATGGGAGCAAACAATTACTATCAATTTTACCTAATCATTATTGTCTTTCATGTCGACATCTGTCTGAGCTTGAAATGCTTTCTGATACTTTGAACCCATTAAATTTTGGTTTTGACTCTGATTATCGGATCGTCCTTTGGGCTCATGGTGGTTGTTAACCGGTTCACTTAAGCCTTCTCTTTCAGTTATTGGCACAAGAATAACTATGGAACGAGATAAACACATGCTGGTTGTGAAAAAAAGTTGTGCCTTGCAAATGAGCTATTGTTTATAAAGGTTTGTTGATAACCTTGCAAACCTTCAGGACTAAGCTTATAGAAGATATGTCTTTAAATTTCTAAGTTTGTTGCATATGGGATTTCTTTCTGTTCTTTAGGAATCAATAAATGTGAAGGACCAAAACTGATCCACTAAACTCCATTCTGTGGTTTTTGTAAAGCATGTTTTGTTGATTTTATTAATTTTATGGTGTGCATGAAATAGTTGTGGATCTTGTACTCCAATTAAAGTTCACATTTGTGTCAAATTGCTAGGAAAGAGATAAGAGAGATCTACTTGTTTTGATTCATGGTGGAGATAGATATTGGTAGCATTGACTAGGGGTGAGCATTTGGTTCAAACCGAACCCTCAGAATTAAAACTGAACCAAAATTTTTGAAGGTAATTTGATTAATTGAATTAGTAATTTAAAAATAAAGAAAAAACAAATACATAGCACCTGGTCATGTGTGGCTTGGAGGTATTGTGCGCGTCAAAATAAATGGGCATTTCAGGTTTGATCCCCTGAGGACCTCATTTCTATTTTTTAAAAAAGTTATATATATATATATATATATATATATATACACACACACACACACACACACACAATTAAAAAGGAAACGACAGACACAAAGCTGAGATTCAGACCCAGACATATACACACACACATATATATATATATAGTTCGGTTTGGTTCTGTTTTTGGTTATGGTTCAGTTTTGCTCATCCCTAGTATTGACAGATGAGAGAGAGGATTGCATTAGGGGGTTCAATTGTCTAAAGATAGAGAAAATATTATCTTTGTCTAATTGTCTTTGTAAAATAAATTAAAATTTCCTCAGTGAGATTGTAATGTAGGGACTAAACTCATAATAGAGTACAATGTCATGAACTATTTAAATCAATTTTGGAAAAAGAGGGACAAAAGTATTGATATTGCTATATGTCAAGGAGTTTAGTAATTTTTACAATTTTTTCCCTGAATATTAATCTCCTTTTTATTTGCAAATTGGTAGGTTGATAGAGAAGACTACTTATTAAACTACTAGGATTGAAACATGTAGAAGTCCTGCCAGATTATGTTGCTAAGGAATATTTATGTAGTGATTACAATAGGTTTTTGAGCCAAATAGATTCAAGGTGAAGTCCCATAAGGTATGGACATGTGCATTGAGTGTTGATATGTAAGATCTTTTGTGCAGATTGTCAATCAACAAATTAAATAATTGCAGTTAGTTAAAGCAATGATCCTTTGTGTGTGGATTTAAGCACCTTGTTATTGTACAACCTTTAGATAATGAGGTACTACAGCTATGATTTAACAATATGGTAATGACCAAACTAACCCTAATGATGATTAAGGATCGAATACCCTGCCCTTGTAAAAAAAAATGCAATGATCACAGCTGTTATGCTGATTTTTTTGAGTGCTTTGGTTTTGCGATGCATGAATAGCCAGGGTTAACTGGGCTTAAACTTGTCCATGATATTGATTTTAATAATTTTGCTTAAGAGGGCATTTCATAAAATCAACTTTTTGAATTTCAAGATTTTTTTATCTTTATTGGTTCATTTTATTCACTTAAATGGAAGTATTGTTTTCCAAGTGTCATGTAGATACTCAATAGCTAGATTATCAAATAATTAGAAATTTGACATCCATGGAAACAGACACTCTAAGCATTAAGTTCACCGTTGACTAAAAAAAAACATTATCAGTTAATTAGAAATTTGACATGTATGAAAGCAGACACACTAAGTCCCATTGATTTAATAAGATGCTGGCTGTATAAGTAGTTCTAGATTAATGAAATGATTGGCATTTTTTTAATATATTTGTTAAGTGGTTTACAGTGCATAAATAACTACTAATACATCATTGTTTTTCTCCCCTTATATTATATGTTATCATATAATATGCCTGAGCTTTTGGATGCAAAGAACAAAATTTCTGTGTTGCCTTACGGCATGGCTGAACTAAAGTATATGAATTTGAAGAGAGGTACTAATGAAAGTAAAGAAGAAAAAATGGAAGATATAGTGGATGATAAAGAAACTTTATAATGTTGGATAGCACAAGTTTCCTTATAAAAATTGAAACTTGACATATTATGATTGTTAGAGAGCTTAGATCAACAAGATAATGGAAAGGGAGGGAGCAGTGTAGAATGCAGTAAAAATCATGTAGTTCTTTGTGTTTACTGCCTTTAGTCTTTAAAATCTTACATTTTTCAAAGAGTATTGATTGTTCAAAGAATGTTAAGTTACAGGTCATATTTCTCACTAGTTATTACCCTCCTAGTTTTAGCTGAAATTGCATTCATGCCTTCCCCTGAATCAAAATGAGCTTGAGGTTGATTATTTTTCATTCTTCTCTAGTGCGCATTTTAAAAAGTGATGTTGTCTGTCAATGGTGATGAACATTTAAAATCAGTACATTACTTTTAAGTAGAGCATGACCACAGCTGTATGCACATCATCTAGGACTTATGAGACACCTTGCAACCATTTGAAATTAGATGCACGGTAAAGCTTATACTTCTGTTTGCATGTCACTGTGTGTGCATTAACAAATGTGTGTCAGGAAGGGGGAGATAAATGTGGGATTTACATTTATGTCTTCAGATTTCTTTCCATATTTAGTATTCAATGATTCGTCCTTGCACATTTATTCAGAGATATGTCTATGCATTTGTTTCCATATGTAGTTTACAATGACTTGTCCTTGTACATTTAGGAATTGGTTTAGATAGGAGTCTTTTCACTGGGTCATTTACATTAACAAGTCCTTTATATTGAGCCCTTTCTTCAATATTAAGCCTTGATATGACTTTAAGTCCTTGCCTCTCGTGATTGTGTGAGAAATTTTATGATGGTTAGTTTTGCCTGTTTGTTTGCTTTCCTTCTAGAACTTGTAAGATTTACTCATTTTCTGAAGTTTTTGGTCAGTTTTAAGGATGGAACTTGATATCCAGAGGTTTCTGCAAAACCCTGACCAACAACAATTTGAATTCCAACATTTCCCTACTTCCTACCTTCGGCTTGCAGCACACCGTGTTGCTCAACACTATGGGCTGATAACCATGGTACAGGATAATGGCTTTGATGGTCTGGTAAATAAAATTCTGGTGAAGAAAACAGCAGAAAGCAGATATCCGGCTGTGTGTTTATGTGAAATTCCTGCTAAACAGTTGGAAAGAGATAAAGCTGAGCAGGTTAAGATTGTTATTAGGCCTCGACCTAATAGAGGGTCTATAAATGAGGCTAATGAAATTGGAATCAAACGAAGCCCTGTGAGAAGTGTGGAAGAGAGAAAGGAAGAGTATGATAAGGCACGAGCTCGCATCTTCAGTAGCCCTAGCAGTCCCAACTCAGATGGTACAGTATCTCAGGGTTCTGTAGATAGGAAAAGCACAGGTTCAAGCAAGGATGAGAATGAAGGTTGCAAGAACTCTGCAAGTGATCCAGAAAAAAATATGTGCTCCAAGGATGGTGCACCGTCTCGAGTTGCCATTTTCAGAGATAGGGAGAAAGATCGTACTGACCCAGATTATGATCGGAGTTATGGCAGGTATGGATCATCATTTTTAGTTGGAGTTAGCAATGAAGATAATTGTTGGCTTCATTACTTGGATACCGGTCTCTTGCAATTTTATGTGTTTCCACTGTAAGAAAGATTATTTATTTATAAAGTAAAGAGTTTTACAATTGATGCAGGTATAGGAGTTTTCCAACCAGTCAGAGCTTCAACTTGGCACCATTCAGCATGCAGAAGATTCAGCTTCCATATGTTCAATTTGATACTGGTTTTCCTCAGCTGGGTCAAATGCCGAGGGCCCAAAATACTCTTAGCTACCAGCCTGCTGCAAGCCCAGCTATGAGTCCATTTTGTGCCATGGGTTTAAATCAAACATCAAGAGATCCTGCATACGTTCAATGGCCAAGTGCTGCAATGATGTATGCACATTCATATGAGCAAGTCAGACATGCTGTTTTCCAGGTATGATAAGATTTTCAATTGTGATTTTGTATTAGGGAACCCATTTTTGAATCCTTAACTTCACATTTTTTGATGACTTGAAGATCAATGGGAAGCTCAAAGTCACATCATCATTAGGGTTTAGTTTTTCAATTTTATTTTGGCATGAGTAGAGAAATGGAAACCCTTGTGCAAAATTGCAATTTTATCCGAATGTTTGGAAATAGACAATTTTATCCAAACCTTCTAAATCAACAAATACAGGAATTGTTATGAAGTGGGTTCTTGAAATGGTGGAATTCTTGTTTTGTGGGTTGTTTTGCTTTCATGTATTTTCTAGTTATTCTTTTTATGCATGTTTTCACATCTTTCTCTTTACTGGATTATTTGCAGGCACCTTTCTGTCAGCAACCTCTAAGTTTCGATTACTCTCAAAACCATTAAATGTCAGCTAAATGGGAAAACGTATGCCTAATGTACCTGCAGATTTTTCTATACTTTTTAGAAAACTCCTTTATCTGTAGCATTGTTCTAGACTTGTGTGGCAAACCATTTGTTGCAGCTATAGTTTATGGTTCCTTGCTTGCTTGTTGTGGATCTTTGATGTTACTAGAGTGTAATAATACTGTTCTTTTGACTTAAGAGAATGAGAATATGCTGCTACTGCTGGTTATTCTTTGGGCTGCTAAGCATCATCAACTGCCAATAATATGATTTGCTTGTGCCTAAACCTAAGTGCTTAAACAAGGGTTATGCGTTGACTGGTGAAATAGGATCACATGGGGGTCAGGTCACTAAAATTGGGTCAGCAGCATCTTTGCCAGCTCTTAGCTGATCATTACTTTATCACTTCCAAATTAATTAATCAACTATCATTATAATAATATGATTGGGTGTTTATCTTTGTAAATGCTGTCTAGTTGTTTTAATCTGAGCCTAGCTCTGAACTGTCAAGATGTGTTGGGTAGTGCTCTCATACCAACCAGCATGATACAAAAATAAGAATTTATTTATAGAAAGTGACATCTATTGTGTGATCAGATCAGATCAGATCAGATTAGCCAAAATATTCTTTTCATGTCAACCGGTAAAGTTAACAAGTACAAAAATATTCAGGAATTTCAAAATGGTTGGATGCAAATGTACCACCGATTTAGATCATTGTTATGCTTATGCAATTACTAATTAGCATTCAATCATGTGCTATAGCATTTTCTTGCTTCTGGCAATCTTGACTTGAGGTCACATTATATTTAGAATTTGAAGTATGATTCATTGTTTAAAAAAATAACTAAATGTTCACCACATTATTAAATCTACTAACGATCTGATTAACAGGTGGATGATTTCTATGCTTTTAGAAATTAGTATCTGAAGCCTTAGCTCAATCATTAGAGCCAGTGCCCACGAAAAGTCACCCTTAAAATTATCCGTGAAAGGAAAAAGAAAGAATGAAAGATAGTTGTGTTAAATCCCAAAGTTTTGAGTATCATTACCGTACCAACCAAAAATAATAGCATTTGAATTTTGAGATGAAATCACAAATAAAAAAAAGGTATCTAAATAATTCCTATATCCCAATTTTCAATAGATTGTATCCATCCAAATCAAACAAATGTGCTTTCACAATGCAAAATATTATCCCCATTATTAATAAGGAAAACAAAAAGCTAAATCTTGTCTCTGATAATCAATATTTACATAAGATTGGCAAGAGTTGGGTCTACCATTCAGTATGTTAATTGATTGAGAGAAACAGAAGATATCCCATTTAACCCCATTCAAAAATGACAATAAAATTGAAGAGCGAACAGGATAATGTGGGCGTGCCACCAATCACCAGGCTGCCCATGTGGCCATGTTCAAGCTCCAGTCTGAACAAACTCCAATGACAATAAATTCCATGTATATATATACACTCTCACGATTTGAACGTGCGCTATGAGCATATTGGGGTCGACAAAATAAGGAGCATGGCATGCTTAGTTGCCCTTAATCATGATTGCATTGTTTGTTAGAAATGGGGAGGAAAGAACCCAAAAAAAAAAAAAAAAAAAAGGAACAGCCATCAAACAATAGTACTAGATTACAGAACATCATCATTTATTCTTGTCATTAGTTTTTGGTGTTCTCAATAATGGACTAATATCCGATATGTTCCTCAACAGAAACAAGATTTTCCACTGCTTCTGTTTATAGGACTAGGAATCTGCTCAAGATTTCTTGTTTATTAGGTGAAGACCGAGCTCATGTATCTCAATTTCCAGAACAGATAGAATTACAAACGACCCTACTCCAGTAATCCTAGACATAAACGACAGGCAATGACCTACTCAGAAAAAATAATAATAATAACAATAAAAAGAAAAAAAAAAAATGAAGTGAATTATCATTTGTATGAGCAGGGATTCATTCAGGAAGCAATTATAACTCAGTGCAACCTTTACATAAAACAAGCACTAGAAAGAGCAGTCAGCAGCAAGAAGAGTGCTTCAGCGGCATAATATAAGAAAATATTATTGCATTCTCATTCCAGATATAATTTCCGCAACACTAACTGCCAAAATCCAATATCGTGAAAAGTTTTTGCAGGGTAGTTGACATATCTAAGTAAATGAAGAGCTCTTACAGAAAAAAGTTGAAAAGTAGAATGTACATAGTGGCAGTTAGTGATATCCTATCAAGGGGGGTGATGAAGAGAGATAAAAGAAAAGGGAGGTAATCTAATAATGGAAGACCATTTAAGCTCATTTGCAATGTGCATCACATGCCATCAATCTATCAAGAAAATCTCACCCAGATTTACAAACCTCATTGAAATTGATATCAAGCAAAGAATATATCAGAATTCCACAGGAATCTAAATCAGCATTAAAAAAGGACTCAAGTGGTAGGCAGAACTCAATGTGCAAACGTGCATTAATTATTAGTAGGTGCAAAACAAGTTGGTGTCAGTATCTAAAGATTGATGTGCTTCTGGCTTAGCACAGAGAATCTACTACTTGTGGATTTCTGATATATCATGACACTTGCTTAATGAGAATTCATTACTGACCTCACTCTCAGCATTGTCATTGGATTACAAGAAGAAAAATTTTGTCTAACTAAAATATCATCTTTAACTAGTCAAATCTTATACTTCATAACAGAACTTGTCAAATTATTTTAGAAAACCTTTCTGCTCTAAGAAAAATCCTAAAAGGTGGATCAATCCTTTTCTGAATCATTTAACAACGATACGTTCTACAAAGAACTAGAACAACGAGTAAAACAATGAGTATATATACTCCAAAGAACTTAGCTGACTAGATCATTGATGATATAGATGAAATCAGTAACAAGAAATGCTGGGACATGTTCTGAAACAAAATATAATTCAGGTGAACCCGGTGTAATATTCTCAGAAGTCAATTTCGTTATGTGGCTTTTGGTCAACTAATTCCACCTAGAAAGTCAAAACAGCTCAATATTTTGAAATCATAATGAATCATGTGATAGGGATACAAGGTTCATGTTAGACAGAAGTAAACATATGTGAAGATATTTCTCAAATTATGAAATGCAAATGAACAAACATAAAGAATCTGACAAAGCAGAAAAAAAATTTCCAAAATATGAACATAATTAGATTTCAAATCATGCAAAGATAACTCCTAGTCCGCACAGTTTTAACGGTCAAATTTGCCAAAATGAGCAACAAGGGAAAAGGCATTCTCCATCAATATCCTCCATTTCATCTCTCATCAAGGTCTGTTTACAATTCAAATGGGAAGAATGAAAAGAGAATAAAGATAGTTTTATTCATAATCATGTTTAAACTTTGGGAGAAGAATGTGATGAAATAAGATCTATTTAGAATAAAGAAAAGGTTTTGGTTGATTAAAACAACAGAAGAAGATAAAAGATAAATATAGGGGTATGAGAAAATCCAGCTACTTAAAACGTTCATGGAACATTAAATTAAATTTAACAGTCTAATGACATCAGGATTTCTTTAAACCCCTTGGGCTTTAGTTATGAAGTCACACAATGTACAACAAGTACAACTCACCTCTACATAACATTGGACGAATACATAAGAGATTTCAGACCTTGCTGAGAAACTCAGTGCTGAATGCGCAAGAGATTTCAGACCTTGCCGAGAAACTCACTGCTGAATGTGCCAACCAAAGATACCAACCCCACTATTAGATCCTAGAGAACATATATTGCACTTGCCAGCAATTATTTATCCCCATCTGCAAGCACAAAATTCAGATAAATGCTGTTCCAATTGCCCCATCACGAACAATGAAAATTACACTTCCCGAGAAGAAGACTCTGAAATGAAAGACACCGAGCCGATTCCCAATTATGCTGGGATATAGCAAACCCTCTACAAAATCCAGATTGACCCAATACCACTAGATGGATAACAATGGCTGCCAGAGATAAACTAAGAAATATTGTTGCCGGACAGAATTACATCATTATCAGTATCCATCATCACCAGAAGCTGACATGGGAAATACAGACTGCTACCAACAACTTAATTACATGAGTAGAAGCCCGTAAGAATTGAAAAGCATCTTAAATGGCACTACCCATCAATGCCAATTACTCAAAATACACTAGAGAGCAACATCAGAAGTTTTTGGATCTGAGATGGAAGGCCACAATCAATTTCTATCTTGGAGATTACCAACAACAACAACAACAACAACAAGGTGAACTAACACAACCATCACAGCCATGAACTAAACTAAAATCTAACAGAACTACCAATAAACACCGCTTTAACAAGTACCCATTCGCTAAATGAAAAGAAGAGAAAAGAAAGATAAACTAAGGAGTCAACAATTACCCAAATTCAATCATCCCCTGTAGGAAACAATGTGAGAACTTTCCTCCCTCCATTCCCATTAGCTGACTCCAAATCCTCCACATATCCTGCAACTGAATTGTGCACTGGCGCCCCCACCCTATGCACAGGCTGCTGTGATTGCCTAGGTAGAAAGGGATGCTCAAACTGGCCATTTGGAGGCGATCCAAAGTGACCCATCTGCCTATGATACTGACTCTGCAACTGGGGATGTGCAGCTGCTGCAGCAGCTGCTGCCATCTGCTGCTGGTGATGGTGCTGATGTAGTGCTGCCACCGGAACAAAGGGCAAGAAATGGTCATTATTGGGCCTTCCAGGATGCAAGAAATGTGCAGGAACAGGAGAACTAGCAAACAAATGTTCAGTGGCAGCATCAGAGGCAGCAGCAGCAGCAGCAGCAGCAGTGCCATTAACACCAGCAGCACCACCAGAAGATAATCCTTGCATCCTCTTCAAATATAAACGATACTTCTGCAAGTGACTGGCTACATTCTCTCTGGTTAATCCATCAACACTCATAAGCTGCATTATAGTCTTGGGGACAGCATTTTTAATCCCCAAGTGAGCAACAGCATCTACAAACCTCTTATGCAGCTGAGGGGTCCAGACAAGGCGGGGACGCTTGAGGGTTCTGGCGGGCTCATCACCAGCAGCACCAGAACCCAAGTCAGCAGAATCAGCAGCATATTCAGCAGAAGTGGGCTGGGAAGAAAGCAAAGGATTAGTTGGGGAAGGGGTGTTGGTGGAAATGGGTGGGGGAGGAGGAGGAGGAGGAGGAGGAGGGTGATTATGATTATGCTGTTGGAGAGAAGAAGGATTGTTATTGGTAGGTGGGTTCCTAATATCAAAAGCAATAGCAAGATCATGAGTAATTAGGGTTTGGGATAAAGGCATGAGTTCTTCAGGTGAAGGAAGCTCTTCTTCCCATTTTGAAAACCAATTTGAATCATCCTCCCTCATTTCTTGCTTATTTCACCCAACCCCTCACTTCTTTCTTCCCTTATTGCTATTTGCCTTATTGGGTCTAACAAAGAATATGTATGTATGTATGTATGTATGTATATAGATAAAGAAAAGATTTGAGATTTATGGGATATGGGTATTCAATGAAGCCATAAAACAAAGAGAAAGAGGAGGTGGGTTCACAGTCTGAGAAAGAAAGAGTGAAATATATCTCAGAGAGTCCACAAAAAGATGCAATTTTTTTGAGAAAGACGACAACTTTCTCAATCAGAGACAAAATTTTGGTTGGTTTGAAGAGAGAGACGGTGAGGGCCGGCGGCGGAGGGGACGGCGGAGAAGTGGTGGTGGTGAGAAAGTGGGGAGGAGGATGATGATGGAGAGAGATTCGAGGTGGATCTTGTAATTCTATCTTTTCTTTATTTTCAGGTTTTAATTATTTATATATATAAGGAGAGGGAGAGGGTACTGTTGCTGAAAATGCTTCTTTCTTTTGTTGTTGTTGTGATTTTTATGGGAAGAGTGCTTTTATTTTTTATTTTTTATTTTTTGTTTATTTTTCCGGGATTTGAGGGTCTTATACTTGAGAGTTGAGAGTTGAGAGTGAGTGAGTGAGCGTTGCAAAAACAACATTTTCAGATTTTCAGATTTTCAGATTTTTCTTTTTTGGTTTCTTCCTTTTTTATTAGATTTAGATTTTCCCATCATCTTCCTCTTCTTCTCTTTCTTTCCCTTTACCTTCCCCACTCCCACTTGGACTTCACGCGCCACTCCTATTTCTCACTTGTTTATTATGCTTTAATGCATTCATGCTCCCTCAACTCAACTTTCGCTCCTTTAATTTATAAATCGACTATTCTAACTTCCTATAATTATTTCTTTATCTACTTTGTATATCTAAATAATTTTTTTAAAAATATATAAATAAGTACCACCATGCAGTTTAAACATTTTAAGTTTATAGCTTTTTTTTTTTAATGAAATTTCTAAATCTTGTAATTTCATATTTATAGCGCTTAGATAACAAATTTTATTATAACTCATTATTTCTCTCTTTTGTAGCATCCAAAAAATTTTATTTTCAATTTTAATCAACTTCTCATAATTTTAACATGAATTTAGTAATAACATCGTTGTCCATGATATTCAAATTTTATTTTTAAAATAAAAAATATGAAAAAAAAATTATTTTTATTTTTTCTTTTATCTATGTTATTTATACTACTTTAAACTATCATGGATAGACTTATTTTTTTTCTCCTCTATCAAATTAGATTAAAATTTTAATATTTGGATGCTTGAGAACAATTTTTATCACCTAATTGCTATAAATATAAAACTATATAGTATTAAAATGACAAAAAAAAAAAACCACAGACCCAGAATGCTAAAAGGTTTAAATCATAGGATACTTATTTATATTTATCCTTCATTTTATTTCAACTTAAAAAAAACAATTTAAACACTTAAAATAGTGAAAAATGTTTATTTTTAGCAAATTTAAGTGTTTAAATAATCATTTTGTAATTGAAGGAGGCAAACTGAGAAATGATACCAAGTAATTAGAGGTATTTAGTATGGCTATAAAGGAAAATATTACACCAAAGATATTTTAAAATACAATTTTTTTTTGTTTTGGAAAGATAGGAAA
This sequence comes from Macaranga tanarius, assembly GCA_949673435.1. Lineage (NCBI taxonomy): Eukaryota > Viridiplantae > Streptophyta > Magnoliopsida > Malpighiales > Euphorbiaceae > Macaranga > Macaranga tanarius. Next base: position 11,199 of record CATIWO010025395.1, on the reverse strand, counting down.
CTTTTATTCAATATTCGGACTGCAAAATAGAATACCAGAAAAATAATATTTAGGTCTTCAAGTAGAACTTTACAATAATCTATCGTCATTCCCAACATAGAAAGATTGTTGAGAGCTTTAACTATGTGTAGTGGCAGTGCATGATCGGATTTAACATAGAGAGGGCTAGAATTTGTTCTGTTTAAGTAGCTCAAAGCTTTACGCAATCCAATAGCTTTTAGCAACAGCAGGCCCTACACTTCCTTCTTGCTGCTACAAATAAACTCACTTCATTCTTCATCACACATCCACCACCACCACGCACCAATCTTATTTCAAGATTGTAAAATAACCGCATCGACATTACATTTCAGGCACCCTGGACTGGAGGAGGCCTCTACCATGCCTTATTCACCTTTGATATTTACGAGCATTCAAAACTTGGAAAATGACATGTCTTCTTTTTCTCTTGGTAATGTTCCTTAAAAATCAATTCTCTCTATTCATTTCATCTTTCTTTCAAAAGAATCAAACAAAAACAAATAGAAAATTAATAATTATTGAACACAAGTAAAAGATGAACAAACAAGCTAATTACAGGAAATCTTTTTATTTTATATATATATATACACCCCCATGTATGTTATTTTTTTCACGAAATATAAATTGTTCATTCAACTATTACAAGTAATTTTTGGATGTAGATAACAAAATTTCTACGTATATAATTTTATTGGTTTTATTTTAATTTTCAACAATTTTTTAGTTTAACTGATTCAATTAATTGGTTTATGTGGTCTAACTATTAAAGCATGTATCTCATTAAAATATTAATAATTTTTTTATTTTTTAGATATTATATTTTTTTTGAAAGAATTTTTAGATATTATTAGAACATATACTTCAGATATATAATATAAATCTTTCTATCAGTCAAGTTGATTATTTTTATAGTATTGCAAACTGATTATTAATCTTTTTCTTTTTTTTTTATTTATGTGCATTTACGCTAAATTTAAATTGAAAAAGGGTGAGTAAAGCAATTATGGGTTCTTCAAATCTCCATTTTACGTTCAATTTTTCAAATCTTTTTTATTTTTACTTGCAACCATCATATGCTTAATTTTAGTTAATCAAATTGGAAATTTAACAAGTTTAGGTTACTTAATTTGTATTAATAGTGTAAAGCTGAAATCAGTTGTTCAATGTTGAAGGTTGAATAGTTAAGTGGCAAAAACTCTTTTTAAGGCTTTAATAGTTAAGGATTTGATTCTTACTTGTCCCATATCCAGTTAAAAATAAATTAAAAAAAAAAAAAGTTCAATTCATTAATAGTTGTTAATATATTTATAAATCACTATTTAAGGTCCAACAATGAAACAATTTATTTTTTCAATTATTGTTAGATAGAAAAAAATTAATTTATTGTTCTCACTAAACACATAAAAAATAAAATTATATCTATAAAATTTATTATTTTACCCTTAATTTCATTTTTATAAAAATATTAATAACAAATGAATTATAGATAATGTTGTTTTTAATGGTACACTTCTCTTTGATTTTTTTATTTTTTCCAATTTGGAAAAATTGGTTGAGGCAAAAAATAAATATTTTTCTTTTTTTATTTTTCATATATGAATATAAAAACGTTGAATTCACATTATACTTTTTAGTTATTTTATTTCCTAGTTTGTTAATTTCAATTTCTGCATATAATCTGAAGTAAAATAATAATTTTTCTAACTTAAAATTCAAATAAAAAATTTATATATATATATATATATATATATTTGTTTGCAGGTAGGTGGTCGGAGCGTGGGTAGCACGTGCTGAAGGATGAGAGTGTAAAAGAAGAGCGATTACTAGAAAGATGGGTTGTACGAGAAGAAAGAGGGAGTGGGGAGTGGGGATTAGGAAGGAAAGGATTAGGATTTAGGATAGGCAGTGACAAAGTTTGGTCCCTTTGTGATATTTGTTGATGAGATGAGGGAATCAATTGAATTTAGTTGCTGTTTGGCTGTAAGGATAACTTAAACCTTTTTTTTTTTTTTTTTTTTTCTAAATATTTTTTTCATAAAACTTTGGTCAGAGTACTAGAGGTAATGAAAATGTTCTGCAAGATTAGATTATTTTAATTAAATTATTGTAGTAACTGTCAACTAAAAGCTCATAAATTGTAATCATTTGTTAATTGTTGCAGCAGTTGTTTATCATATCTTAAAAACTGATCTAAAAATAATAATATATTACATTTATATTAATTTTAAAAAATAATAAATGATATTTTTTTTTTATATTCATGCATGATAAACATATTTGTTTTATTTGTACCAGTCTAGAATCTAATAATATAAAACTAATGTGTTTATATTTTTAGCTGTAAAAAGAAAAAGTAAAAAAAAAATTATTTAAAAAATTTATTAATTACATTTGAAACTAACTCATCATATTCTTTTTTCTTTGAAATTCATTGGTAATATTTTTATTATATTAAATTTATATTTAAATCTTAAGAAATAATGTTTTATAAACTCATGATATATACTATTTAGCATTTCATTAGCTATTAATTATCAATTTTTTAAAAATAATTAAATATAAATTCCTACATCTTTATAGCAATTTGGAATTGAATAGTTCGTTGGCTGCTCTCGAAATTATGAAAAATATTTTCTAGATTAGTTTTTCAATGAATTTTATTTATTTACAAACTCATTGAACTATATTTTATCATAATTTTTTTTTATGAAAAATAGTTGAATGATTCAGTCGATTATTATAAATTATGAATGTTATTATATGCTTATAAAATATATTTTTTAGAAATAGATATTTTGTCAAATAAGATCATCCTCTTTAAATTACTGTGAATAAAATGGATGTAAATTACTTATCAAAATTAACTTGCTAAAACGAACTTTCATATGAATATTCCGATAGGAATTGGCCGCATGTGTTGCTAATAAGAATAGTACGTGAAGTTGTAAGCCTACTGTAGTTTTTTTTTTTTTATGTAATTGTTTCGAGGAAGATTTAGTGGTACAACTACAATTATTATTAGTTTAACAACAACAATTATCAACAACAAATATATATATATATATATATATTTTAATGGGCATAGATAAAAATATTAAATCCTTAACTACTGTACTACTGAGGATTAAATTTGAGATTTTTCAATTCTAAGGCCTCGCCAAGACCATTTAGTAGTTTCTTTTAAGGCATCAACTGGTTCAATATATATATATATATATTATCCTTTCAAACCTACGCGTGCTTTCCCCAAATGCATTAGTAAAATACGTCCAAAAGAAAAAAGAAAAAAGAACCACAAATCTGTATTTTGGGTCCCAAAACTAAATCCCAAGCACCCTCTATACGTTTTCTAAAGTACCTTTTTTTTCTTAATTTTTTTTTAAAAAAAAAAACTATATTGCTGCATTGGATAGTTATCCATTATTTAATACTCTAAATTGAAAATTATTCATTACTTAATTGTTCTTTGGACTCATTTCAGGATTATTTTGAAAAAAATTTCACATATAACTGGCAAAGTTATTGGACGGTAATCATAAACATTTGAAAAGTATTTAAAAGAAAGGTTTATATCTGTATAATTTTGTACTGGTGTGTTTATCATTTCAATTAGGAAAACAAGTGGACAAATGAGAAATCCAAAAGATGAAAAGTCATATGCATCTTTGGAAAGTCAAGTGAAACCATAAATTACATGGACTAAAATTTTTGTCCATTTTGTTAGCTTTGTTGGGATTGTGTTGAACCCGTTAACTTTTAAGCTAGGTTGTACGAACACGGACATATATAAAAATATAGGAAATGGAGACATAAATATGAAAAAAACGGTTATTAATTGAAATGTTTACTTTCTAATTAAAGTGTTTAACTAGCACAGATATAAAATAAAATAAAAATACAAATATGAAAACAATATCTATTAATTAAATTGTCCGTGCATAATAACTTTTAAGATGTTACTATTATTATCTTGTGTGTTTCCAAGTGGAGTGCTACTAATACTAGGTGCATGAAAGGGTGGAGAGAGTCAGTTGTGTTCCTATTTTGAGCCAAGAAAATAGCACAATAATTGCTTGCACAAAGGGGATTTTTTTTTTTTTTTTTACTAAACTGGGATGTACCATTGATCACTATTTGATAAGACTTGATAGATAATGTGATCCCCACGTTTCCAAGCTTTACATCTCTACTTTAATGATATTTAGAGATATCCTCTTTGCTAAGAAATGTTTTTTTCTAAAACCTGTGACTATAAGTTATAACAGCTTATTAAAAAAAAAAAAAAAAAAAAAAAACAGCTTTCCTTAATAATTGAAAGAATCTCTTTTAGGAACAAAATAAAAACGTTTCTTGCAATTCCAGTATTAAATTCAGCCCATCAAACTGATAATTAAGTTGCATTTGTATATCATATCATTTCTATCAATAGAACAGCAGATTTTTTTGACCTGTCACCGTCTCGTTTCTAGAAAGCCTAATTTCACCCGACTCTTTTTTTAAGATTTGAACACCCAATCATAAATATTATATTTATAGCACAATAGGGTCATGAAAAGTAAAAAACTAAAAGATGGCATTATTAGGTTGGCGTACACCAAGACATTTTGAAATCTCTAAAAACAGATCAAAAATTACATGAGGCATATGTATTTTTGTTCTTTTTTTGCTTCGTGATTCCCGACCCCTAATTCATTTACATTGAAAAAAAAATTGTTAGCTATGTTTTTGTCAAGTGCAAATGGTAATATAATATCTCACTCACCAAAAGATCATATGCCTAAATCATGCACCTGATAACTTTTCACTGTACAACGGTCATACATTGATGTCCAACGCCGCTTGTGAAAGAAAAAATTGCCATTTGCTTAAAGCATAAGGAATCTACCCACTTGGAGTGGATTTTGAACCTGGAGCTAGGAAGTGAAATAAAAATTGCATGGTGGATTTCATTAGCGTCCTGCCACATGATAGGAACAAATAAAAATTAGAAAAATGAAAAAAATAAAAAAAATCTACATTCTATATTTCATTTATTTGATCTCATGGAAAAGAGAAAGTTGCCCAGCACCAATTTACATGCCAATGAACAGAAATACAAACAATATATACATATATTTTTTTTCAAAAGATAATGCTACTAAAAACATTATGACTCTAGTCCTTGTGCAACAGAGGTTCCAACCTCACTTATCTGGCCATGTTAGTGAGTTTGGCTCATCAATCTCAGGCACACGAAAATTTAACATGGACTGAAGTATTGGACCACTAGCAAAACTTAAAGAGACCAAAATAACCAAAGTATGCCAATCCACATGGGTTTTAGTAATTTATCCTTCAAATAAATGCATATCAGGAAAAACATTTACCAGATGTGAAATCTGTTTGAATTAGTTGAGCTCTCTGTGTTTTCTAGACAATCTTGTCCATGATTAGAGTGCACAAGCCTTTGAAACTTAGCTGATAGCTCATGATAAGACTCTGTATTAGATGGCTGCGCTTGTCTAATTGCAAACTTTAAATGTCGCATTGTTACTTCCGAAGCATCGATGCACTCCTGGCAACATAGAAAATATAGAATAAAAAAAAATGAATAAAACTTTGAGGGTTTGAATACAACATTAGAACAACTTGGAAAACCTCAATGGCTGCAATAGCTGCTTCCCGGCAAATAAATGATATATCCGCTCCAGTACATCCCTCAGTAAGATGAGATAGCTCTTTTATACTGACATCAGAACTGCATGGAATTTTACGCAAATGGATGCGAAATATGTCTTCCCTATCAGTTGCATTAGGAGGTCCAACATATACAAGACGATCAAAACGTCCTGCTTAGATCTTTAAATGATTAGGAATGAATCATCAAGAAAAACCAACTGTAAAAATTGTATGAAAGACTGCATGTTTATGTGCTTGTGTGCCTGTTGACTATGCATGAGAGAAAGAGAGTACCTGGTCTCAGAAGGGCAGGATCAATCTTGTCAGGGCGATTTGTAGCAGCAATAACAGTAACATTAACCCTTTGCTGTAAACCTGAGTAGAGCAATTGTGAAATCAAGTAGAAGCAAAAGTAGGGACAGAGCATTTATAGATCAAAACAAGTTCATAATTTCCCTTGTTAAGTGTTATATGTACAGAGAAATGAGATTGCACAGTATCCCAAGTTTTGATTAGTTTAATAGCTAATAAATCTATAAAAATGCAAGAAAAAAAAAATATCTATAGCTGTAAATCTATAAAAATGCAAGAAAATTAAAAAAAAAATCTATAGCTGTAAATCTATAAAAATGAATGAGCAAATCCCTGCAAAAACGAAACTTCTATCAGGGAATGCAATGCAAGAAACAAATCACTAACCATCCAATTCAACAAGAAGTTGAGTCATAACCCTGTCAGAAACTGAAACCCCATCATTTTCTTTCCCTCGAATGACAGCGAGACCATCAATTTCATCAAAAAAAACAATTGACGGTGCATTGGCCCTGGCCTTTGCAAACAGAGATCTTACAGCCTTCTCTGATTCACCAACCCATTTGCTGAAAAGTTCTGGACCCTTCACTGCAAAGAAATTTAGTCCAGCTTTAGAAGCTACAGCACGTGCCATGAGAGTTTTGCTGCAGCCAGGAGGACCAAACATCAATAGTCCTGTTGGGGGACGTGTGCCAATCCGTTGGAATGCATCCTGATGTCTCTGCGGCCATTCCACTGCTTCCATCAATTGAGCTTTTACCTCCTTCTGGCCACCTACATCTTCCCAATTAACTTTTGGAACCTCAAGTATTACCTAGAATTAGACAGGGTTCAAAAATGGGTGATTTGGATTAGCCACACTGCAAAATGTTTTCACTCTACTTGTTAATTAGAAATACCTTCAATTGACAATTAAAATGGTTTTAATCCAAAATACCAGCAGGACACTGCAGTAAAGAAATAAAAAGGAAGAAGCTCCAACTTATTTTTCTTGCAGTGTTGTGAACAGTTAGGATGTTACAACTATTATGTATGTTCTAAGATTCTGGTATTAGAGATTATACATCAGAATCTAATTATATTAAAAAAAAAAAAAAAGACATAGCCCTAGTAACTCCGGTGCTTCTAATTATCAAAAGCTTACAAACAGCAGAAGTCACAATGCATACATATGCAGCTGATTACTTCGAGGTCAGTAATATCTGATATATTTGTATCCAGAATCTTTTAATCTCTCTACCTTTTTATTATTATGGAACACTTTTAGTGCACTGTGCAACATATGAAATGCTCCAACACCTTTAGACGTGTAAAAAAAAATTTGTCATGTGTTATAATGCAATTAGCGTGAATTTGATAACTAAGTTGGATGCACAGAATCCATGGTGATATACATTCACTAGTAGGTGAAATGGCATGCGCCTCAAGTGAGGCTTCCCAAGGCGTTGGGTTCAAACCCCATCCTTGCCCCCTCCCCTAAAATTGTAACTTGCTCTATAAAATATTCATGGTGATTTTCCAAAGTCCAACCAACCTAAAGATTAGTTTGACACTTATAGAAGAATTTCCTCCAACAATATGAAAATCTTACTCATACCTCTCGCATGGCACTAGGCCTCACTTTCATTCTCGCCTTCTCAAAATCCTCAAACACAACTTTTAAAATGTTTCCTTCTTCTGCCAACATTGCCTCACCAATGCAATTCCCCGAGGAAGCACGCAAAGATTGGAGACTTGAAGATGCAGAATCTTCACTCGTGTCACTAGATCTTTTCACCATAACGTCAGAACAAGGTTCATACATAGTAGAAGATCCCTTGGAAAGCAAATTATTATAAGACTTTCTGGACTTGGCATAACGTCTAAGACAAATCAAGGCTGCCTCATTGCAGAGAGCAGCTAAGTCAGCACCCACAAAGCCATGTGTAGCCACAGCAAGGTGCTGAACCTGCAAATCTGATAGAGAGTGCTCCATTTGACTAAGAAGAGTGTTCAATATATCTATTCGTTGCTTGGGAGATGGAACTCCTGTGAGCAGGAAAACAAATGAATAAACAAATATGTGGCATCTGTGATAAGCTCACCAACACTAAGCAAAGCATAGAACTAGAGCAATGTATCAGTCCACTTTTCCCTTTTCACACACGGTTATTCATAATTCTCCAAGGTTTTGACATCACATAAATAACCAAAATGCACATTTTAACCATCACAATTACAAATTTATACATTGTTCTCGTTATTCCTATCCTTTCCACTTCCTCAACCTTTATGTTTTTCCCGTTAACTCTATTTTAACTATTTTTGTCCAATGTAAGAACATATTTTGTGCATCAACTTTGCTTTATTCCTTGTAATTCAAGAATTCCAATGTCTTATGGGTAATTTCAACAAAGTCAAACTTACATTTTTATTAGATTACATTACTTGGCTTTAGGCATCAATCATGTGCAGATTCTATTGTAATGCCAAAACGGCTCATATGAAAAGTTGCAAAGACAAGACTGAAAGCCAAAAATTTTTAGATGGGTCAATATGCTGTCTAGAATCACAATTTTATAGGATCAATTACTTGGTGTATCACTTTAATCACTTTAATGCGAAACAATGCAAAGAAGATCCATCCAGCCCAAAAATCCATGAAGTGAGGTAAAAAATATCTCGCAAACAGCTGTAGCTCATAGATGAGTGGAAATTGCAACTGAGAACTTTACATGGACAAAGGAAATTCCTTTTGATATTTATATTTGCTACATAGTTTCTTATTTGAGCATGTTATAACAACATAAGTGGCACTTGAGGCTACTAGATCATTGATCCTCATGCATTAAAGTTGGCAAGTTCCAGTTTAATCCTAAATGCATTTAAGGAGTATTTCTAAAATGCATATTATCAAACAGAGAAATTGAAGGAATTTCAATGCGCTCCTGAAATTTAAAACATGTGGAGACATTGATGCCAAGTATTTGTATCATGTACTATAATATAGGGACTTACAGCATAAGTGAAATCTCAATGAAGTGCAAGTAGCATTATTAAGAAGATAATAAAACTTCAAATAAAAGAACAGAAGAGAAGGCTAGTTAAATCACCTATTTCAATTTCCCTGTCAAGTCTTCCAGGCCTTCTCAGTGCAGGCTCAATGCTATCAGGCCTGTTTGTAGCAGCAATTATAATTACTCCATCAGTCCTACTAATTCCATCCATCAAATTCAATAATGTAGCTACCATTCTTTGGGATAGTTCTTCACCTCCATCTTTCCGAGCTGGTGCAATAGCATCCAATTCATCAATGAACACCTGTAAAAGGATTACCCTGTGTTAACCATCTAGCTAAGTTGCATGGAAACGGCAACGTGGATACGGGGAAACGTGGAATCAAATACGGCGAAATGGTATTCTCAGAAGTATAGAAAACAGAATCGTGTAAATATTAAAAAATATAAGGATTAAAGGATATATATATATATGTTAAAAATTTATTTATTACTATCAATCAATATCATAATTATAAATTATTTTATTTAGTTAAAAAATATAAAATCACTTTTAAATTTATTTTCTTTCTTATTTAGGAAAAAAAAACTAAAGAAATGTATTTTTCAAGTTGAAAATGTCTTTCCTAAATTTTCAAATTTGTGGAAACGGCCGCAAAACATTTTCGAGGAGTTTTTCAAAGTTTCTAACTCAGAAAAGTTTCGAACATAAGGAAATGCCTACTAATTGAAGTGTCCTTGCATCATAGCCATCCAGGTATAAAGAAGGTAAACTTTGAGCTTTATAAGGCATAACCTTTATAATAAAAAATGACTGACCCACATTACAGTTTAAACACAAACAAGACAAACTTCACCCTCAAGCAATAAGAAGGAAAAAAAGATATGTAAAACCAACATTATTTCAGAGCTCATCTTATTGAAGTACTTCATCAAACTAGTTCTTTTGTTTAAATAGCTCTGCAATAGTCTACATGTTTTTGTATAAATATAAAATAAACCAAAAAGTCAAACAATACAAAACAAAAAATGAAAATAATAGAAAGTGTTGCTCCATTTGGTTTTCTGGTTTTAACCAAATAATGCTTATCCCTAGTACCCAAAGAAGAAAAGATTGCCAAACTACTTAGGATATGGTCAGTATGAAAATCCTAAAATAAAAACAGTAAGTGTAAAAATCTAGAACAGCTTCAGCCCCACAAAATGATAGAAAGGTCAACTAACAAATGTCAAGGAGCAATAAAAATCTGTTGAATTCATGTTCTCAGTTCCAGTAAATTCAACGTGCAAAATAAAGCTTTAGACAACAACAGGTAAAAAGAGAGTTTAAAACAATAAATCTTTGCAGATTGACACTAAAATAGTTAATTAGTTCCAAAGTTATAGATGGAATAATTATATTAATTTCCGTTCTTTCTTTTTGAAGAAGGAAAGAGCCCAAAAAGTTAGAACTAAAATTTTGAAAACCTAAGAAACATGAGGAGAGAAATCTAACCACAGCAGGTGCATCCCGATTGGCTGAAGCAAAAATGTCGTGAATTGCTTGCTCACTTTCTCCATGATATTGACTTATTATCTCAGGTCCATTCACAGAGAAAAGATTGACACCAGCATCAACGGCACATAATCGAGCCAAGGAGGTCTTCCCAGTGCCAGGTGGGCCATGAAGTAGTACTCCCTTTGTTGGTCGTAAACCTAGACTAAATAGTTATGTCAATGATCAATACTAAAATGTCAACATGCAAGAAAATAACGTTTTGAATAAGGTACAATGGATAGCATACAACAATTTTAGGAAAAGGAAAGAATATTTAATTACACAAAATGTAAAACCTTATTTACCATGTCTACTTGAAGATAGTGATTCGCCAAAAGTTAGACTTCAATTAAATGCCAAAATATTTAATTCGAATCTCTATCTCTAGATTTTATGCTTGTAATCTAATGTACACATCTTTATCCAGGAAATAGACTGCTCAACTTCTCCATAAAACACAGCAATGTTCATAATAATATACTGAAACGTAACCATGGAATATGGCTTTTGGGCATGAAAGAAGTCAATGATATGTTAACTTTCCCTCCTAGTTTGAAAGAGGCAACATGGTAATTGGATCAGGGAATTAAAGATTCGTATCCTGAACCATTTCAGTTTTGGACATGGTGGATCGGTATCAGACCATATTTGGCTGGCACTACTGTGAATTTTATA
>CATIWO010025281.1:0-30904 GCA_949673435.1 Macaranga tanarius | reverse complement strand
AAAAAAAAAAAAAAATTCGGCCACCTATTTTATTTATACCAAAAATAGAAAACACCTTTTAAAAAATCCAAACACTATGCTCAGAGTCTTTTAATATTATAAAATAGATGCTTCAGAGACCTTGGATGGTGAAGGTAGCTCATGTTTGCAGACTGTTTGGCTTCATTGGCGCGGGATATGGATGTAGGCTGCCACCGGATGATCACTCCTCCAGGTGCTGTTAGAGCTTGGGTGCAGCATGATCAGGTTGGGGTTGGCTATAGCCTATAGCAGACTTATTGTGTTGTAGTTGTGTTAGGCCATTGCCTCGTTTTTTGAAAAAAAAAAAAGTATTCAGCCTTCCCAAAATAATTTTTGACCTGTTAATTTCTTTAACGCATACATTGGTTTTTGCATTAGTGCATCATCCGCTAAATTACACTGTTACTTTAACAAAAATGTACATTAAATATCCCTACATATCTTTTTTTGGTCAAAATATCCATACATATCTACGCTTCTCCGTAAAAAAACAAAAAAAAAAAATCTATGCTATCTTGACCTAAACAAAAACAGGTCTTAATCCTTCATTAACCAAAGGAACAAAAACATACACACATACACACACCCTAGCTTACAAAGCCACTAAACTTATATATTTACATACTGATCGATCAAGCACATGCTTGTCTTCTTGAACTCATTGCAAAGAAAAGCTCAAGCTCAGGTGGATGAAAATACCCATTCTTTGGTGGGTCTCTTTTCTTTGCAGCTGCAAACTTCTTCTTTGGCGGCGGAGGACACACTCTCTGCTCCGGTATCTTAAACTCGCCGCGAATTGGGGTGGCGCAGCCATCATTAATCTCTTCCTCCACCACCACCTCCATCATCATCATCAAGTTTTCCTCAGACCCTTCTCTCTTCATCCCTTCACAATATCAAGAAACAAGAAACAAGAAACAAGAGTCAAGAATCAAGAAATAAGAACAAATTCAAGAATTCAAGAAAAAAAGAACAAAAATCGAGACTCAAGAAAAAGAACAAGTTCAAGAATTCAAGAAACCCAAAAAAACAAGAATCAAGAAGAAGAAAAGGGGTTTTGTGGGAGTTGACAGAGAAGCAAATAGAAGAGTTTGATTTATATAAATTCTTGAAGAATTTAAAAATTCAAGAAAGCTAGTTAACTAAAAGAATGTGGATGGTTCTGGACAGTGACTAAATTCTTGTGGTAGAGAAAGTTACACTCAAGCAAAAAGTGATGCCCACGTGTCAGAAACACAAGAGCCAATTGTCTACGTGGACTTGACACGTGGTCCACTTGCTACTGTCCTGTCCTGTATTATTTTAAGTTTTATTTTGGCGCCAAAATATACGTTCGTGGGCGAATGCGCGGGAAAGTATGTTTGCCACTAGTGCTCTTTGCTATTCAATTTTGATCAATTTTAGCCATCCATTTTCTTTTATACAACTTTTTTTTTTTGGTAGGTATGAAATTTTATGGACCTACCATAAGCAAAGTTAAATTTTGTCATGTTATTTCATTTTATCATTGAGGCAAATTTGGAGAAAAATATTATTTAATAAAACAAAATAGGAAAAATGTATTACTATCATTTATCATATCGTGTAAAGGAAGTTGAATATTGTCATGTTATATGTATATCGATAAATTTTTATCAATCAATAATGATTTTAATTGGTATTTTCATTCATAAGAATCATGGGATTTTGAGTTTGGATTTTCACATCCATCACTTTCTAATATTCATGAGAGTATATAATCTATATGGATGGTTAGCCCTTGAACTAAAAAAGGAGATAAATTTTGAGAAATTTATTATTTAATAAAAAAAATAAAAAAAATTCATATTACTATCATTTCTCTTGTTGTATTATATCAAAAATATGAAAAAATAAAAATGAATCATTCTTACCTTAATTCCTAATGTTTGAATTGTACCTGCAGCCCCTCGTTGTTATTGTTGTAAAACACAATAGTGAATAGTCCCACAAATTCATACAATTTTCATTATAAAAATTAGGTAAAATATCGAAAAAAAAACCGAAGTCAAATAAAATATTTTAAAAATACAGTGATTTACTATTTTTTCCATAACTAATCTATGTATGTTTCAAATATACGTGTTTTCTATTTGAAAAAACTCATATATTGGCCCTCGAACTTTCACGTTTTATTCTATTGAGCCCTTATACATTTATTATATTTTAAAAGGCCTTTAAATAATTATTTCTTACAACATCAAACCCCTTTTTGACGGAGAGTGAAATTAAAAGAAAATTGCGTTAACTTCTTGTCGACGTGGAGCATAATTTAGCACAACCACTACATTCAATACCCTACCGGCCACCACCATCACCATTGTAACTATACCAGTAATTCAACATCTATTTCCAATTTCATTGCTTAATAAAACCATCCAAGCCAAAATATGCCTCTCTATGAAATCACCACCAAGAAATTAACTTTCTTTGTCAAGATCGCCTCACACAAATGCTCTGTGAAGTATTATTATAGGCGTTGTTAACACTGAACAAACCGGCATCACTGAAGAAGTCGGAGCCGAAGCCTGAGCCTGAGACGTCATGGCCTTGGGATGCGTCCTCGCCGATATCCAAAGCTGGAGCAAAGCAACGTTGCTCAACCCTCAACCAATCAACAAGATTAAACAATCCATCACAATCCAGAGCCCGTTTAATATAGAAAGAAGCTGCCATGATTCAAAACAAAGGTGAGGTTGGTATTAGAAATATGACAGAGGATGTTAGGCATATCAGGTTTAGATGAGAAATATTAGAGTTTTGAAAGAAAAAAAAAAAACCAGGGAAAACGAAGAAGGGTGATGGAGAATATTGGAATTGTGGGACTCGTAATAATTGTTTTATTTTATACATCAACCAAAAAAATAAGGACCAAAATGATATTTTTTAAATTATTTTTTAACAAACTTTCACAAGTTCACTTTACTTTAACGGAAGGTGAATTTCACGTGCTTAATTTTCTGTTAAAAATGTTCTTAATAAAATATAAATAATATTATAAGGGTTTAATAAAATATAAATAATAATAGAAGGGTCTAATAAAATGAAATAAATATTTAAGGGCTCAATAAAATAATTCGCGAAAGTTCAAGGGTCAAATAATGGGTTTTTCCTTTCTATTTTTTATTTTTATTTATACAGACTTCTTCTCTTTATGATTTTTTCCAAAATCCATCGATTTTTTTATATTTCTCCCAAATCCATTACTAACCATAATAAGATTTGCAAAATTAACCCAATTAACAATAGATTTACAGCAACATATAAAGTTCTAACGAGATTTTTCTTTTTTTTCTTCTTATTTATCATATTTTTTTTCTTCTTCTTCTTTTTCTGATTTTATTTTTAAATTTGTATTTTTTGTGCTATGGATATTAATAAATTTTTATCAAGTTATGAGTTCTTATTGATTTGATGAATCATTTTTTTTTTGGTTATATGCACTTGGTGATTTTTCTATTCTTCATTTTTTTTTTCATTTTATTTTTAGATTTGTGTTTATAGTGTTATGGGTATTGATAGATTTTTATCAATTCATAGTTTCCCGTTAATTTGGTAGGTATGTGTTGTGATTTTTTTTTTGTTCTGAGGTTATTTTCAAGTTGTTCTGAAATTGTTTTGATGTTGTTTGTTTACTTTTTGAGCTTTTGGTTGTTCTTAGGTTGTTATGAAGTTGCTTTGAGGTTGTTTTGATGTTGTTTGATTGCTTTGAGTTTATAGTTTGTTTTTAAATTGTTTTGATGTTGTTTTTAGGTTGTTCTAAGGTTGTTTGGCTGCTTTCAGTTTTTGGTTGTTATGAGGTTGTGTTTGTTGTTGTTGTACATATATTTTTTTTTGAGTTATTTTTTTATTGCTCTATTTTTTATTATTTTATTTCCTTAAAAATTTAAAAAGTGAAATATATTTTGTTTTACTGAATATATTCAATGAAACCTGTAATGTGGTGGTGCTATATTTATACTTTGTGAAATAGAGGTAAACAGAGCCATTCGAATTGGTTGTTCTCGGGTTGCTTTTAGGTTTATTTTCAGGTTGTTTTCTAGTATTCTTTAGTTGTTTTGAATTATTTTTTTTATAACTCTATTTTTTAAAACATTACAAAAAAATTTGAGTAGATGAGTTAGTTAAAATTTTAAAAAGTGAAATATATGTGCTAGTAATTATCTTGTATTTGGTCTAAGGTGGAACAACACCGGCCTAACCCCAGTTTCAGGCCGGTTCCGGTTCACAGTTCCGGTTCTATCAGTTTGGTTTTTTAAGCACTGTAAACAAGTTATGGTATTTTAAAAAAATAAATATACCACGAGTAAGAGAAAATTATGTGAAATTTTATAAGAAGTTGTGACTTGCATCTTTTGACTTTTTGACATTTTTTCATAAACTGAACCAAAATCATTCGGTTTGAAACCTGAACCGGCCGATTCGAAACCAGAATCGCTGGTTCACGGTTTCAGAAGGAGTGGAACCAGCCCTGAACCGGTCCCTCACTCGGTTCAGGGCAGGTTCAGCCCAGTTCTAGTTCCAGTTTTGATTAGTCCGGTTCCAGTTTGAATCCGGGCCGAAACTGGCCTGTGGCCACCTCTAGGTAAAAGTGTTGTTTTATAAATAATGACTAAAGTGCGTATATATGTATGTTCATTGTTCAGATCATTCATCAAAATGGTCCAAAATAATTGGACTAGCCCAAGCAAAATTGATGATTGTGAAAGCCATTTTTTGTTTTATATCTTTCCCAATTGGGTTGTAAAAAGTTCAAACTTTGAAGTACGTCCAAAGTGAAAATTTGTTGTTGGGTTAGGAACTCTTATATTTCTCAAACATTTTGATGAGCCGTTAATATATTAAGCCTATGGGCCTAGAGCCTTTGGATGATCTTCGCTCTACTTAGCAAAATGGCCAGCCTTTGGATCTCTTTTTTCTTTTGCTAATTACCTATGCTATCTTTTAACTACAAAAATTTCAACTAATTTGAACCAAGCGGGATGAATTTTATATGAGTAGACATATATACATGTTGGTTTAAAGCATATACTTATAAGGATCTCCCTTTTCTTTTCTTCTATTTATCATAAGATTAATTTATCTCTCTTTTTTTTTTAATAAAACTTTTTAACATTAAATAAAATGACATTTAAATTTTATTTTTTCTTTTTCTTTTTTTTATTAATATTAATTTTTATTTTTAATTTGTTCTTTTTGTTATTTTATTTGTTATTTGTCTTTTTTATTTAATATTAATTTTATTTAGTATTATTATTTTGAATTTTTATAGAGAAAATTACATAGGTAGTATACTTTTAAAACTCATTCACACAAAATACCCTCCCCTTTTTAATTAATTACGCGCGTGTCCTTTATATTTTCAAGCGTGCCCCTTTTTTTTTATTTGGCTTTCAAGTTTGTCCTTTTTTGTGTTTTGCTATTTTGCTGCATTTTTTTACTGCGTCTTTATTTTCTTCCTGTCATCTTCTCCACGTTCTACCCCATGTTCTTTTTTCACCTTCTTTTGTGCGGTTATTGGTTTGGGAAAAATGAATGGTTTTTATGTTTTATTTATGTTGTTGCTAATTATTTTATTGCATTTTGGGAATTAGTCGAATCTATACCTAATTTGAAGGAGAAAATCATATAGAGTTGCAATGGTTAGGAAAGTAGTGTGTCAGAGTACAAAGAAGGGTAAAAAGAAGAAAGGAGCTTCTGAATCCGTTCGTTCTCTTGGTTAAAAAAATAGGGATTCTGTTGAAAAAGTGGCAGTTGAGGATAAGAGACTAGTGAAGAAATTGAAAGTTCAAATTGAGGAGGGAACTGATTCGGAAAGGGTTTCTACGAAGGTATGTTTTGTGGTTTTTGAATATGATTCGAATATTTTTCGTTGCTTTTGTTATTTTATTTTTTTAGGTTTTGATTTGTTTTTTTTTATATATAGGATTGGCAGCTTTTGATTAATCCTGATGATTATTTTGTTGCTAAGGTTGGGTGTTCTTTGAGCTATGATGTGATTGTGCACATGAAAAATATTTTGAATGAAAATCAGTTGCATTTGTTTAAATCTACTTGTTTTGGATATTTTCTTGATCTTCCTAAGTTTGAGATTCAGTGTCAGTTGATTCATTCTTTGTTATTGAGGGAGTTGAAGCAGCCTAATATTTTTGATTGTTGGTTTGAAGTTTGTGGAAAGAGGTTGAAGTTTTGTATAAAGGAATTTGCACTTGTTAGTGGTTTCAATTATTTATTTGGTGCTAGGAATGTGGGTGTTTTTTTTAGAAGAATAATCTTCTTGATAAATACTTTGGTGGTTTGAAGAAGATTAATAAACAGTCTGTCCAGGAGTTTTTTTTTGTAAAATATTGGGACAACGATGAAGGTTGTATTAAGATTTTTGTTCTTTATTTTATTGAGACGTTCTTACTTTCTTCTCTAATTGATAAAATGGTTTATATGAAGATTTTGAATATTGTTGATAATGGTTCTTATGATACGTACCCTTGGGGTAAAGATGTTTATGATTTCACTATGGAATCATTAAAGGAAAAATTAGTTGGGAAGGAAAAGAAGTTGCATGATGGATACTTTTATCGATTGAACGGATTCCCTTATGCATTCCAAGTGTGGTTTTATGAATGTTGCCCTTTTGTTGGTAGTTATATTTATAGCTATACTGGTGTGAATGTCCCTTGCATTCTGAGTTAGAGTTGTAATATGACTCCAAGTTTTAAGGTATTGGAGAAGATCATTTTTAGGCAATATGCAAAGAAGGTAATTTTTTTTAGTTTTATTATTATTTCTGTAACATCCGTGTCCCAGAACCGGATTGCTGTTCATTAATGACAATTAAAAATGTTATTTCTTCTGTTAATTAATGATGATAATTGGCGTTAATTAGTATTATTTGGAGATGAAAATTTTTTTATCATTGAGTTAATATTATTTTTGATAATTGAAGTTTAGTTATTTTGAGTGTAATGAGAAGGATGAAATTGAAAAAGAAATTAAGGATGTAAGTGTAACAAAGGGAAGTAATTGGAGTTGAGGAGGAAGAAAGAAAAGAAGAAGGACCAAAGGAAGAAGAAGGGGAGTTATTGGGGATGAACAGTGCAAGGTATGGTGATGGTGAAGAAGAGAAGAAAAGAGGGAAGAAGAGGGGGAAGGAGGACAGAAGCAAAAAAGGAAGATTTCGGTCTGAAATTGAGAGGAGAAGCCGAATTTATCAAACTAAGGACAATCTCGGCTGGAGAAAATTGTGAGTGGTGGATTTAAATTTAAGTTTTTGTGTTTTGTTTTTGTTATGCTTCAATTCTGGAAATTTGATATTTTGATGCATGAATTCATAGATCTAGGCTTGTTTTTTATGTTTCTAAGTGGTCTATAAGCCTTACTTTAATTTATAACTCGTGTATGAACTGCTGACATGCCTAAATTTGGATTAAAATTGATTTTGGGTTAAACTTTTGGCTACTATCGAAACAGACCTAGATGGCTAGAAGGCGATGCCTCACCATAGAGGCGGCGCCTCTGCCATAGTGGGCAGCGCCTCCACGCTCGTGGGCGGCGTCTCCGCGATGCTAGGTGGTGCCTTCGCCCGCGATGACGGCGTCTTCGCGATGGGAAGTCGGGATGCCTCCGAAATGGTGAGAGGGCGGAGCCTCCGCTCTGGAAGTCGGTGCCTCCGCCGGTGACCAACGCCTCTGCAACGTGCAGCCGGCGCCTCTACACTGTGCTCGCGCCTCTGTGAACAGTAAAATGTTCGATTATGACTGTTTACGCTTGTTTAATGTGCATCGACGAACCGAATCGTATAATGATGTTCGAGAACCCTAGAACATCGAGAAACGAGATTAAATTCCTTAGTTTTGATATTCTGATTAATCGTCGATAGATTTGTATTATCGAATAAAATACACCTAAATTACTGTAATTGGGAAGTCTCAGACAAAGGGACTAAATCTTTGTAAATAACTGATAATGGAATGTAATGATATATGAGAGTATATATGTATATGTATATGGGATGAGTTATGATGTTGAGCTGGCCACTCGTTGATAACTATCTTTGGGACAGCGCAGGGATCCAGAAGTGCCTTTGGGGCAGATCCTTGTAGTTTATATGTATGCATACGATGATATTGAAATGAAAATGTGTTTGGCTAGTGTAAGCCGTGAAAAGAAAGATGAAATGTTATGTGAGGATGAGAGATGTTGTATATTGTTATTTTCCTTCGGGGAAAGGGTTGAGATTATCTATGATGAGATAATTGAGAATATTGTGAATGATAATAATGATGCAATTGTGATGATCCACTCTCAACCTTAATAATGATTGATGTGTAACCTCCCAATAATTAAAAGATGAAAACCGTTGTGATAACCAAATATTGCGAGAATCACTATTAGAAATGTCAATGGAATAAGTTTACTCAGCATTGAAATTTCAAGCTATTATAGATTCTGTGTTTATTTATGTAAGCATTTTGGCTATAATTTTATAATGATTTTTATTGGATAGCTTTAAGGGAACCAGGGATTCATTTGATGTTTTGAAATGCTTTGAGCTCTATTTCGGAAAAGAGAAAATTATATTCTTGATTGGTTGGATTTATTTTAAAAAGGGGTTTATAAAATGAGATTTATGGCTGGGAAAATAGCTGAAAAAGGTTTTTAGACTGATGTTTTATCTTAAAAGATATTTTTGCTGCTCACTGGGTAATTTCTTGTGAAATTACTCACCACCGTTTTTAAAATGATTTTCTTAGATTAAGATAGTAGCTAGAGCTGGAGGAAGAGATGGCAGTCTTTTGGGCTTCCATGGTATACGAGGTTTCAGTAGCAGAGACCCAGGTACACTAAGTGGTCAGCCACGATGCTGATGCGGATTTGGTTTTTAAGGTTACGGTGCTGCCTATTGGAGCTGATGCCCCGTATCTCATCAGTGCGTGAGGAGCACGAGGATAGTGTCTATTCTATCTTTCGTATTGCCTATGCTACTGCCCTGGATGTTGAGGTCTCCCTCACATGGGTGTGATGCAGGCTCTTGGATGCATCGAATTTTGGCCTTTTTGCTTATAGCTATTTCCTACGCCCTTTAAAGCATGTCACCAGAGTGATTCTTGAGCTAGTGGGCTAGTTTTTATTGAGGGTTAGACCTGGGCATGTGCTATTGATGTATCTACCATTTCCACTACTATTTTGTGCCGGACTGAGATTCGAGGCTTGTGTGGAGATTAGATGCTAGGGAAAATTTTATTGTACCCTGTATTATTTGTATTAGCATCTAGTACTCTGATTGTACAATTGGTGATGTATATTTATATATGTGGATGGATGGTTAGCACTATGGTGCATATGATGTATTTATGTATGCTTGATCTTGATATATTCTGATATTATGATTAATGTTGATGAATGGATATAGAAACTCTTTAAGAAAAATATATCAATTGAGGATGTGACAGGTTTATAAGCCATATTACTGATGTAAGAAAGAAAGGTTTTAAATTGTACAGGTTTCATATATATATATATATATATCCCATTAAGTGTTGTATATAACCTTCAAAGCTCATTAAGTGTATTAAGAATATAATTACTGTGGATGATTATACTTTTGTGGTTAATTAAAGGATAAGGTGTGACAAGTTTGGTATCAGAGCCGAATCCTCGGGTTCGTTGTGCCAACGGGGGCACTGGGCTCCCTAAGGGGGGTGGATTGTGAGATCCCACATCGGATGGAAGTGGGTAGTTGGCATGCCTTATATGGGTGCAGTGCCTTCTTCCTTCACGATGCGCCTTTTGAGGACAAAACTGTGAGGGATGGACTGGGTCAATCCCCAAAGCGGACAATACCTCGTAGGCCGAGTGATCTTGGGCTGTTACAATTTTAGAAAATAAAAATGATAAAAATTAGAACTTTTCATTTTCATGACAAATATAGATATAATGATATTGAAATATTTGTACATATACTCTATTTTATTATAATTTTATTTTTAATTATAACTAATTTCATAAATTTGAATTTTGAAATTTGAACAAACACCTTAAATTTAATTTTATAAATAAATTATATAATATTTTTTTGAAATTTGATTTATTTTTAAATTAAGTAATTTTAAAAATTATTTTAGTTTTTATATAAACTTAGTTTTTTTGTGAAAATGAAAGAAACGCCTAATTGGGTAATTAAAAATTTAAAAGGATGTTATTGTAATTTTAAAATTACATTTAGATTTTTAGTAGAAAATTGGATAGAATTGAAACAAATCAAAAAATTTATAAGACAAATTGATATGATTTAAAAAATAGGATTAAATAGAAAATTTGAATATAATTGAGACTATTATCCATTTTTATAAAACATAGTAAAATTTATATATTATTCTAAAATAAACATAAATAAATGGGTCGTGTCGGATTGATACGATCCAACACGACACGTATAACAAAACGGGTTGTAACGAGTTCACGTGTCAACTCGCGACACGATCTGATTTAAACCGTATCATAAACGGGTCAACCCATTTCTAACATAAATCCGTCAAATTCTAACCCTAATATGCTAACTTTTACTTGTTAGACGAATCGTACGTGTAATCACCTATTTTGACACCGTAATTATAACATATAACAAGACTGATTATGTATAATAGATATCAAGAAGTGTATCACCCACTTCTTGTACACAAATTTTGAAACACATTACTAACTCTCCTGGTCTAGATATATTTGTTTTTAATAGATTGATCTGAACATTTTTTTTGTAAATAATTATTTTATAGAGTTTATTAATATCTCAACTCATTAATTTACCTATTTATTTAAATATTTATTCATCTTATTTATATGTGTATTTTAAAATATTAAGTTAAATTTATTTTATTTAATATTTTTATAAAAGAGTGTAAAGAGTTAAAACTAATAGGCGGTTAGTTTTTATTTTCTAAGAATCACTTAATTAATTAATAATTTACATTTTATTAAAATATTTAATTAATATTTTGATATTATTTTATTTATTTATATTTTAAAATAATCAAATAAAAATATATATTAAGTTATAATCCGCACATTACATAGATTCGCAACTAATTTATCTAAATATCGACCTCAACTTGAAAAAAAGAATTAGCGATAGCATAAAATATTAGAATCATCATTCTCATTTTATATTTCATTAAATGCTATGCATTTCGCTTATTTTTCTTTTTTATATTCTAATATAAAAATTAATATGTAAAATTTTAAATTGATTTTAGACCATATTGTTATTTTTTTCATGTGCCGAGTTTACAGTTGAAATAATCAATTGAAAAAAATTGAAAAATTTTACTTTACCAAAATAGAAAAATTGAATTGTTTTGCATTTTTAAAATAAAAAATTTTATTTATTAAAATGCTAATAGAAATTATAATGTAAAAATTATCTAGTCGACTAAATTAAAACTAAAAAATATAAAATTAGATGTTTAGAAAGAAAAAAAAATTACAATCATAATTTATTTTAATTTTTTGGTGTCTCCAATTAAAATTCAATTGAAATTTTTATTAAACTAGTTATTTTTTTTAGTGAAATGCACATGAATATAAAATATTAATATGTGATATAATTTAATTTTGTTTACAATATATAAATTATCATAATATAAATGCTATAAATTATTAATACTAAATTATATGTATTTTCGATTATAATCAATACAAAATATGCTTGATATTTTAAAAATTACTATAAATAATTAATATTAACGCAAAAATAATTTTATAAAAGTTTCACATACTTATATTAGTGATAAAGTTGACCATCATATATTAAGAAAATAAAAATATAATATTGTTATAGAATATAAAAATCAATATTATAATTATAAGAGTAATATTATTTTATTAAATAATTACGCAAAATTTATAGGTGTGCGATATATATTATTTGTACTAAAATAAATTGAAAATTTTAAATTAGATAAAAAATTTAAGAAAGTATCTAAACCAAAAAGTTTATTCATTGACACTGCCTAAAAGTAATTTTTTTAATTGATTGAAATTTACTTTTTAAAAAATAATTAAATTTTCTTAGTCAGTTATATATAATATATATAAATAAAAATATTATGAAATATTTTATTTATTTATTCATTAAATTTTGTTACTTTTTTATAATTTTTAAATCCTTTTAATTATTTTGTTATGTATTATAAATATTGAAAAAATATATAAATTATATTAATAATAAAAAATATAATTTTTAATTATATAGCACATGAAATATTATAAAATAAAAAATTTTATTATACATATATATATTATAATTATACATTATAATTATTTAATAATTTATTTATTTTATTTAGATTAGATGATAAATATTATAAAAAATATATTTTATTTTTGTTTGAATCTATACAAATTAAAATTAATAATGTAGCATTTCATTAATAAAATTTGTCAAATTTTGAGAAGAAAAAGTTAAGAGATAATAACCACTTAATCTCTTTATTATATTTATCATCTAATAATAACCAATTGAGATCCATAATCTCAATGTCTCTACTTTTTGGTTTGGTTAAACAATGCAATATTCTAATCTTCAGTTTCTTTAAACTATTATAATAGGTAGCAACTCTAAGCAATAGTTTAATACAAATAGAATGCAATTCACAAATGGACCATATATAAATATAAACTTTTTTGATAAAAAAAATAGAGACTTATGGTTTTTTTTTTTTCATTTTTTGAGCTTGGTTATAAAAGATATTTATTATTAATTAATCTTATAATAAATGTTTCTTTTGGTTTAAGCAAGAGAAAATATTAAACAAATTTTGGCTTAACAAACAATCCCCCATTAGGTTAGAGTCTATTACATTCATTTAAGGCCAAGTGTCTTGCTATGTTTCCTACTAGGCACTTACGTCAGATTTTATCCATTCTTTATTCATTATCCCAATAAAAATCATTTTATTATTTCTTTTTTTACATCAAAAATAGTTTATTTATAAATTTTTCCAAATTTAAATCACAAAAAAATCTTTTTTTTTTTAAATACAAATTAAATAAAAAAAAAAAAAAGAGGCCAAGAAGCCTACCAGCATTTTCTTCTTCTTCTACTTCTTTCCTCTGCCAGTCACTCTATCTCTCAGTTTCATTCAAACACCAAAATAATAATAATAATAACAATCTTTTATTATTATTATATTTATTTTAAATTCAATTAATCCACAGATTTTGATTTTTTAATTTTATAATCTCCAAAAGAAAATTTTATTAACTATTATTAAATTCTTTCTTCAATCACTATGCTCATAATCCATCCTTTTTAACTGTTTCAATAGAAGAAAAAGATTTACAAAAGGAATATAAAGAAGACCCATTTCATTTCTCAGAAACAAAAGAGCTAAAAATGGTGGAAATGTATGCAACACCATCTATTCTCATCACTCCATGCTATTAGGGTTGTTTTTGTTTCAGATTCAATTGGTGCTTCAAGAAGCAACTTCAATGGATCTCAAAGAACGCTTCTTTTCACAGTAAATTCACTGTTTCTTGTTCTTTTTATCGTGTTTTTTCCCCTTCAATTTGGTGGTTTCATCTTTTGAATTGGTTCTTATATGAATTCATGATTTTGGGTATCTGTTCTTTTGTATTATGAATTTTTGTGGTGATAATTGAGTTTGGATATATATAGAAGAGGGTAAAGATTGTGTCTTTTACGTGGGTTGTTGTCTTTTTTAAGAAAAGTTTTTATCTTGAGTAGTAATGGTGTCTGCAAATGACCCAATGGAACCATTTCTTAATTCAATTCAAGTGGTAAAAAATGCACTTTCGCCACTTGAACTTGGTATTCGAAAAGCTGCTAAAGATCTTGAGGGTTGCTGGGGAGCTTCAAAGAACAATAGGGTTGATAATCTTGAATTGAATTCTGCTGATAATGGGAATCATAACACTAAGGTTGAGATCTGTGCTGTGAGAAAGAGGAGTTTTGGTAATAGTAATGGCAATAATGGGAACTCTGTGGCGGTTGAAGAGAGAAAAAGAGGTTTATCCATTAAGGTTCCAATTAAAACGTTGTTAGGCATGTTTTCATTGAACTTGGACAATGGGGATAACAAGAACAATGGAAATAGCAGAGCTGAGGTTGTCAAGAAGGGGAGGAAAGAGAGGGAAATGGGGAATGAAGACGGCTCTTGTACGAATTGTTTGCAGTTTGCGGTGACTTGGTCCTTGTTAGTTGGTAGTTTTGTTCAAGCACTTCCTAGCCCTTTTAAAATGAGCAAGAAACGTTTTCAGAAAGCAGGTGATGATGACAAAGCTCATTTGCATTTGTGCAAACAGGAGTCAAAATCGAAGGCCTTGAATGAATTCAAGCAAAGGGAATTGCAGGGTCAGTTTTCCAAAGTAGTTCAAAATGAGAGTGGGAATAATAAAGAAGGGAAACATGTATCACTTGAATGCTTCATAGGTTTTATTTTTGATCAACTGGTGCATAACCTTCAGAAATTTGACCAGATTTTGCAACAAACAGACAGTGAAAATTGTGATTATAACTTTTCAACTCCACCCCCAGCATCATCGCAGTTTGACCATTTGAAGGCAGTCATGAGTATTTGGGAGAGTCGTAAGGTGGATGTAAATGGGTTTTTGGGAAATTTGAAGTTTGCAAGAGTAGGGGGTGTGCCATCAAGTATAGTGGGTGTATCTTCTTCAGTCAATGAAGAAGGAGATGATGGAATCAGTGCTGGAAGTGGGGAGGAAACGGGGGTTAATACACCACAAAAGCTAGCAAGTGGGCTACTCAGTGTTCCTTTATCGAATGTAGAGCGTCTAAGATCCATATTATCTACTGTTTCATTGACAGAGCTAATTGAGCTTGTGCCACAGCTGGGGCGATCTTCTAAAGACCACCCTGACAAAAAGAAGCTGATCTCTGTACAGGATTTCTTTAGATATACAGAATCTGAAGGTATGTTTTTTGTCTACTGAAATTATAAATTTACTGTTGCTTTTATATTCCTTTCACTTGAAAAGTTGAGTTTGCATATGAAATATGATGAGTGTAAACATCTTTTTTATTTTAAGAGAGTATATCGTGTTGAGTTCAGTTGAGTTGCATAGAACATATGGTTTACATTTAACTAAAAAGTAAAACATCATTCTTGAATTATGGTTCACTGCTAAGCACATTGAGCCTTTTTCCTCTGCACAAAATGAACCACATAATCCTTGTGCTCTCATTTATAATTAAAGAATGATGCATTCCTAATTGTAGTTAGTCATTTTCCTTCAATTTTGAACAAATACATGATTTTTTTTTGTCATCATACTTGTGTTCTAATGCAATTCTTCTTTCATCACATGTTTAATTAAATTGATGAGGATTTATAATTCTGTTGACTTTATAGTGAACCAGCTTTGCATTTGGGGCAGAAACAATTAATGATTTCAATGGAAGGTTAATGAAATGGGATCTGGTTTCTAAGACCATGATATAATTGCACAATTTATAGTTTTGAATTTTAGGGCACGTCATGTTAGTGCCTTGATCAGCAGCATATATGACATTATAAATTAATGTGATAAACTGATGATGGGGCCATGTGCAGTTCATGCACGTTCTGACTGTTTTAACTTTTAAGCCTTTAACATGTCAACATATTCCTACAATTTAATTTGAAATTGAATTACTTGTGGAGGGTGTCAAGGACTTTTTATAAGTACAAACCCAAGTCACTTGTTGAGACTTGTGAGCAATAATAAACTTGGCTAAATTTGCTTATGACACTGTCATACTGTAAAATATTCAACGCTATTGCTATCTTTGGTAGTTCATATGACTTTGCATGATGAAGGTCAGCATTCCTAAACTATCCATTCTTGACCCTTCACCAAGATGATACAAAAGGAGGACAATTTAAAAAGGAAAAAAGGGCAATCATCAGATTGCATCTATTTTAATTGGAGTTTGCCATATCACATTTTTTTCCCTAAATTTATGCACTCTGAAAATGTTGTTCTCAGTTTAGTCCATGCATTTCTGACAGGAAGGAGGTTTTTTGAGGAGCTTGATAGAGATGGTGATGGTCAAGTAACTTTGGAAGATCTTGAAATTGCAATGAGAAAACGAAAATTGCCATCTAGATATGCTCGGGAATTCATGCAGCGTACTAGAAGTCATTTATTTTCGAAATCATTTGGTTGGAAACAGTTTCTGTCCTTGATGGAACAGAAGGAACCAACCATTCTTCGTGCATATACATCCCTCTGTTTAAACAAGTCTGGGACCCTGAAAAAGAGCGAAATATTGGCGTCACTTAAAAATGCTGGACTTCCAGCGAATGAAGACAATGCTGTGGCTATGATGCGATTTCTGAATGCTGACACAGAAGAATCAATTTCTTATGGCCATTTCCGGAATTTTATGCTTTTGCTGCCTTCTGATCGACTTCAAGATGATCCTAGGTAAGATGTTATGCATTTTGAAGGAGGTATTACAGAAGTTTGTCAAAAAATTATTTACATTAGCTATTATCTGTTTGTCTTTTGTGTCAGCAGAAGTGTGAAGGGGTGCCGAAATATATGGCTTGATCCATATATTCAAAAAGTATTGGCTGATTGGTTTCTTTTGATTTAGTGCATGTTGTTTTCAAGAGGATGGCAAAAGTTACCCTATTTTTGGTCATTGATGCATAACTTATAGAGTGCAAAAATTTTGAAACGAGATCATGCAAGAGATAAACATTTGCTGTTGTATAAACATGATGATTATTCTACACCCCTTGCCCTCCCATCAACCCGTCAAAAAAATTTCCCTTCCTTTCCCATCCAATCCTGCCTTGTAATACTGTTACTACCATTTTACATTTTTCTGATGGTCGTTCTAATATATGTAGGAGCATATGGTTTGAAGCTGCAACTGTTGTTGCCGTTGCACCACCTGTTGAGATGCCAGCTGGAAGCGTTCTAAGATCAGCATTAGCTGGGGGCTTATCTTGTGCGCTTTCTTGCGCTCTAATGCATCCTGTTGATACGATAAAGGTATGTTCTTCTCCATGGTAATCATTTAATCCTGTACTGATATTTTTCGTAAGATATGCCCCTTGGAAAACAAAAGTAGCACAGACTTGGGGTGAAATTATCTGTCTGCAAAGTGGAACTGGCATGAGCAACCACTTCATTGAAGTCTGTACATAGGTCATCCTTTCCACAGCTTTGCTTTGGCTCTAGTGACAGAGCTTCTTTCATGTTTTGGACAGGCACAAAAAAAAAAAATGGACATCTTGCTTCTTGTGGAGCTATATTGAACTAGTTTTAGTCGCTATCTTCGTTGCAGCAGTCCTGCACCATTCTGAATTCTTAATGTTTCTGTTCAATTAATATTGAAACATTGCATAAATACTTGTATACATATTCTAATAAACGTGAGCTGCACATCTCTTAAATATGCACCTGTGTTGGTACCTAGGCCTCTGATACTTTGAGCACCTAAATGCTCTTTGCACTTTGACAAACAATGGGTTAGAATTTTTTTGGGAAATATGTAGACATGGGGCTCCTAGAATGAGCAACAATTTCTGCTAGTCATTCTGACTGCTGACTGATGGTCATGCCTAGGATTTGCATGGCTAAATTCTTCATGGCTTTTCCAGTCAAGTTGTTCACCCTCTTTCCAGCACTGCGTGCCCTTCCTTGTAGCTAGCCTTGTATTTGATCATTAAAAAGGTCTATGATGAACTTTCAAAACATGATTTGATATTTGATATTTGATATTTTGTAGTGTGCAAGTGCAAAGTGATATTGCGGGATGCTTGTTTAATTTTTGAAGATTATTGCATTTATTCATCTATATAATAGAAGATACTTGTTATTACTTCCATGTTCATGTTCTGTCTTTTCCTGTGGACTACAGACTCGGGTGCAAGCATCAACACTTACTTTCCCAGAGATCATTTCAAAGCTTCCAGAAATTGGAGTTCAGGGAGTATACAGGGGTTCAATCCCTGCCATTCTAGGACAGTTTTCAAGGTACTTATTTATCTTTTCCTGTCCTTTGAAGCGGAAATTCTTTTCCATGTAACCAACATATTCTGTATGGACATTGCAGCCATGGCCTGCGAACTGGAATATTTGAAGCTAGTAAACTCGTGCTGATAAATGTTGCTCCAACACTCCCAGACTTGCAGGTAATGGTTACAATATTAAGTTTATATAATATGAATGCAAAGAGTTTATATTAAGTTTATTATTGTTGCTATTTGGTACTTACCTAAACAATTTATGTAGCTGCTTTTTCTCGCACCTAGTCTTTCTTCCCCTTTATATAAAGAGTTCACGTCATACTTGTAAGGATTATTGTCATTTAGGAGAGAAAACGGATCAGTTTGCACATGCATTCACTTTGATCCAAGTGCATTTTAACCAAATGGCAAGTGTAATATTAATAATTCACTAACCTGTTATTGCTTTGAAAATGTTATTAATGAGTTCATGCCATTCTGCCAAGTTTTGTCCATCAATTTGTTGCTCTTAGATTTATCTATATGCATAAATGTTCTTTTGTATGTAAGCTTGCATTTCTGTGAACTTGCATTCTGCCAAGTTCTCTCCATCAATTTAATTTCCCTACGTAGCCTCGACAAACGAAGATGATTTTTGATTGCTTGGTGATATTCATTAGCAATAGAGTAGAGTTTCCTATGTGTAACATATTTGATTTCAATGGACATAAAAAGTGGAACATTCATTTTGTTGCCTGCAGGTTCAATCTATATCATCATTCTGCAGCACAGTTCTGGGGACAGCAGTCCGGATCCCATGTGAGGTGCTGAAGCAGCGCTTGCAGGCAGGCCTTTTTGACAATGTAGGGCAGGCTATTATTGGTACATGGCGGGAAGATGGTCTGAAGGGTTTTTTTCGTGGGACTGGTGCCACACTTTGCCGCGAGGTTCCCTTTTATGTTGCTGGCATGGGCCTATATGCCGAGTCCAAAAAGGTAAGGAGATACTGCTGTGTGCAAATTATTTATTTATTTTACAATTTTGATATTTTAGAAGTTCATGAGTTCATTTTTGTTACATGTCAACAAAGCACGGATTTTCTTCTCATCACATACTCTTTCATAAAGTCAATTTCATGTCAAAGAATAGACTTGTGAGACTGTGGATATAGTTTGATAGAAATTTATTCAATTACAATACAGTGTATTTCAATATTTTTTTCTTATGTCATAGGAATGAATAGAGAGTTTCTGATTGTAGGAGGGAGCCGTTAGATTTATTACTTGTGCTGAATTTAATAGGTCTATGAAGAAATGAAGTGATGACTGTGGAAGCTTAGGGTGTTAGAGAGAAGATTAGTATCTAATAAACTTAATGGTTCTTTCTTTGAAGTTACCAATGCCACCACTTTCCTGAGCTAATTTTATGAAATATATATATATATTTGGAATAGAAATGGAAAGATATGCTACTTAAAAGATTAATTATCTGAAGGGCATATTTAGTAGCTATTGAATGATGCTAAAAGAAATCAGTTCAAACTGCATTTGAAAATAAAAGGACAACGAATTCATTTTATTTGTAAATTAATTCTACAAGCTGAATTCATTTACAAATGAATTATCACTCGTGGAATATGCTACATTGATAATCCTAAAATTCCGTTGCATATTTCTTGAACAAACAAATCATTGTATTTGATATCATTTTCCCTAAAATGTCTACATGCACTGCGTGAAGTTGTTGCTTAATTAAATATGATGATCTATTTAGTTTGGGATATTTCATTTGCAAATCCTGCCAATTTTAACAGGAATTATCTCAAGTTTAACTTCAGTAAAATTGAAATTCTAGAATTCAAACAAATTTATGGTTTTGATATTTCAAACATGACAGCAATGGGATTGTATTCCATAGATTATGTGGATTTGATTATCCCAAACTCCGTGTTACTGAATTTTGACATGTTGCCTGACTTCCAGTTTGTTAAAAAACTGAAGTAATAATTTGTAACTGCAATATACCTTCGCACACGGCTAGTGCAATTTGTTGAAAACACATAATGGGAATAGCCAACAATTTGGCATTTCATACGCATAAATTTCTTATCATTTTTGTGCATGAGGATAAGTCAACTATCTCATGTCCCATTCTACGTTAAGACATCACATTTTGGATCATGTTTCTATTACCATGTTTGTTTGTACACTTTTTAACTAACTGCGAATCATATTGTGCTTCTTGTAGTTTGCTCAGCACCTTCTAAGACGGGAGCTAGAACCGTGGGAAACAATTGTAGTTGGGGCCTTATCCGGAGGGCTAGCTGCTGTTACTACTACCCCTTTTGATGTGATGAAAACTAGAATGATGACTGCACAGGGAAGATCCTTACCAATGACAATGGTAGCCATCTCTATACTTCGTCATGAGGGTCCTCTTGGCCTATTTAAAGGAGCAGTACCTAGGTTTTTCTGGATTGCTCCCTTAGGAGCCATGAACTTTGCTGGTTATGAGCTAGCAAGGAAGGCCCTGGACAAACATAATGAGTCAAGTGATCAACTGTCTCAGAAGAAGTTGGCTAGTTCTGGGTAGACTTTCTGAAACTTAAAGGCATTATCCACCAGAACCTCCAGGTTTCTTTTTTTTTTTTTTTTTTTTTTTTGTTAGTGCTGCCGGAAAATTTTATGCATTTTTTTCCGAATTTTCAGCAGCATATGCATCAAATATCATCTGCCAACAAGTCTTTTTTGTTTTCATCAAGACATTGTATTTTTCAGCCACAGCTTCTTGTTTCAAAATTTCTTGGTATGTTAGTGACGGCTGTTCAGCTTTTTTTTGGCCTAAATCTTGTAGATGCTTTATTATTTTTGTACATTTCATGTGCAGTTGATTTTGCTCTTTATTAATTCAAAACTTCTCCATACAATTCATAGTCAAAAATCAATCTTGCTCTGCCTGGACTTGTCTCCTCTAGGCAAAAACTAATGTCGCATTTTCATCATCCATAGAAGCTAACTGGTTGCAGGGGTGATGATGCTCAGGTTTATCTGAGTTTTGGGTGGGCTTTAAAAATTTATCAATTTGCTTATTACTATGGGTGTGTTTGTTGAGTGTTACTTATGTAGTGTATTAATAATCTCCTTGGTAAATTTTATGAATACAGAGGTTAACAGTCTGTTAACCTCTTAACATTTAACCTATTTTGGTGCACTTTTGTTAATTTAGGTGGGAGTAGGGAAATGGCTTATAATAATAATAATAATAAATTCTTTATTGAAAAATTAAAAAAAAAATTTCTTTATTGAAAAATAAAAAAATTTTGTTTTTTTTTTTCCTATTATTTCTATGTATATTTTGTAATTCACTTCACTTCTCTCTCTCTTTTTTTTTTTAAAAAAATTCTATTAAGAAGCTACAAATCAAATTTGTAAAAATTGTATAAATCAATTTAAGACATTTTTATGATGGTTTTATTATTTTTATTTTTTATTTACAATTTTTGTTTTTTATTATTATTATTATTATTTTCAATTTTCATACTAATTCCTATGAGAATGCTAATGAATTGATTTAGTACTGATTAAATGTTATTTTACTGTTTCGAATTTAATATTTAAAAAATTCTTATCAAATAATTAGTATACATGTCCATAAACTAATAGTTATAGACAATTTTAATCTTTAATTTTTAATTTAATTCTTTATTAATTGTGTTGTATGAAATTTATACCAATTTTATTTATGTATTATTTATTGTGTATTTTTATCTTCACGAATTTTTTTTAATATTTATCTACTTATATGATATTTTTAAAGCTAATTTATATCTCTTATAAAAAATTTAATAATACAATAATTTATTTTTATTATTTTTAATTATTTCATATAAATTTTATTAACTATATTAACATTTTGAAAAATAAAAATAATTTTATATTAACAATTTGCTCATTATTTTTTATTTATTAAACAAGGTTAATAATTTAATTATTACATATGTAACCAGTATTGTTTTAATAGTTAAACCTAATATAATTGCATCCTATATTCTAGTACAGCCACTGTTGTCATCCAACTATAAAAATAAAAGCATTCGGCTCTGAAGGAAATGGCTTCAAATAGCTTTACTTTTTTTTTTTATCATAGAGCCTAATAATTATGATTATGAGTATTATAAATGAAATAACTTCAAATAGCTTAAATTGATAAAAACTCAGCTCAAGCTTACTTTAAAGACTTTGTCCAGTAAACTACTAAGCCATTTGTTAGGCTTATGACATAAAATTTATTAACTTCACGTGAAATGAATAATAATTTTTAAATGTGACTTATTGATCTCAGCATGCATATAATGTCTCCAAAACTGCCAATCAATTTATGAAATTCAGTGTTCTCAGTAACAGATGACCAATCCAAATCAATTGGCTGATGCTCACATAAAAATATCTCCAACATAAACTCTGGTACAAAAAATGGGAGCAAAGAGGATTTGATTATTTATGTTGCTTGAACAACACATCCTGTAACTTTAATCCTGCTTGTGAGATGTAAATCTGGCATTTGACATGGGTGTCAGAGAAGCTCAAATCCTACAATATGAGAGCAACCCAATTACAAAGAAACAATTTGTTGGTTATTATTACTGTAAAAAGAACAGGAAAATGATGAGTTCATAATCTCAGGCAGAAATTTTGTTCGGTGCCATAAACAACCATTCCGGTCAGTAGCCCCAGTAGTCGTTCCTGATCTCATCATCAAACTTCTTCTTGAGCTCAGGATGCTTTGCAAAGTACTCGTCAGCAGTCATGGTGCTCAGCTTTTTCTGTTGGATGGAAGTCCAGATTTTAAAATCAAATGCCAGATGAGATTAAAAAAAAAAAAAAAAACATACTTTTTATTTACCTTCAACTCTTGAACTTCTGCAATTTCTTTCTCCAAACGCTCCGACTCCTTCACAGATTTCTCCTCCGCTTCTTTCAATTCCACCAACTATAACTCAAATAGAAATATAGCTAATGAGAATTAGAAAGAGAGATTCAAAGTAGCATATGATATTTATAACTGGATTGCTGGTTGCTCACCAATGCATCAAATTTAGGCTTGTACTGTGGAGTAACTGTGTCCACAAACTTGGGGATCTCGATGCCTGCAAATAGAATAGAAAAATGGGCTCACATAAGCATTCCATTTTTTTCAGAAAGAAAATATTTTTACCATGCACAGATCATGCTTTAAAAGGGACAAGTGCAATGTAAGTTAAGAAGCCTTGTTAGGCCAAAATGGTCAGAATCAACAGCATGCATGTTGAATTTAAGGCAACAAAATATAGGCAGCACAATTTCCAGGGACTATTAAGATTGGGTTACACTAAATGCATGATGTTAGCAGCAGAGTAAAATATGGATTAGCTTGTGCAACTGAAAAAAAAAATGGTACCCAATAAGTGCTTTGAAAGCAGGTATCTAATAAGCGGTAGAACCAACCTTAGAGTTACCAACTCAAATGAACAGCAGCATGTAATATAAAGGGAAAAAAGCCATGAGGTGGGTGCATGAGTCAAAACAACTGGTGTCCTCCCAAATTGACAGGAGAAAAAACAATGAACCAATGGATAAAGATTACTAAAAACATTGCAAAATACAGAAGAGTAACACGAGTAGCCTTGACAGGTGAATCAAAGTAATTGAACACATTTTGTTCTAAAAAAACTTTTAGATGCTTCACAAAAAGCAATTGTAATACCGTTTAGAGTTTTAGAATTTTTATTGAAAAGAATTTTGAATGACCTTAAAACCAAATTTCAGTTGCTTTGATTTAAACATGCAGCAGGGTGTTTTTCTTACACTGCCTGACAAACCCTTAAATTTTGCTATATCATTGGTAAATTAGAAAGCTTTGCAAGACAAAGTAGAACTTAAAACACAGAAAAAATATGCATCGCAATATAATTTGTCTGCTGGGAGATAAGCATGTGCTTGTTTGCCACCACATCATCCCACAACAACTCTAAACTAGAAATATTGAACTATGACCAGTGACAAAATTAGACAAAAACTTAACCCCCAATATCCCTCGTCATTAAACAGTTCGTAAACTTTGTTTCATACAAACTAATTAAAAAAAAAAAAAAACAAAACTCAGGGAACCAATATTTGGGCATAGGAGAGGATTCTTGACAATAATGAGGTAATAAAAATCTAAAGGTTCTCTACTCTCAATAATAAACATGCATCGAGATCAGAACTCAAGGCTTAGGGAATAGTAGTTCAAGGAAGAAAAAGTACTGCTGCATCAACATATTAAGCATCATGTTAAAAAAAAAAAAAAAAAAAAAAACCTTAAAATACTGCTACAGAGCTGACACTAGAAAAAAAAGGGCTCTTTTAGGCAGAAACATGCAGCTAGAATCCAAAACAAATCCATTTTCAAAGCTTTCTAGTTTACTTGCATCAAAGAAAAAAACATATGACAATTTTTTTTAAATAAGCTTCAACTGCATACATTTATGAATGTAATTACTGAAAAACTTTGCAAGGAGCAATTATTGATCACATTTGTAACAGCCCCAGACCACCCGCATGTGATATTGTCCGCTTTGCCCAGGCCCAGCCCGCAGCGCACGGTTTTAAAACGCGTCACAAGAGGAAGGTATCCACACCCTAATAAGGCGTGCTTCGTTCTCTTTTCCAACCGATGTGGGATCTCACATTAGATGCTAGGGCAAATGATATTGTACCCTTATGATTTGTATTAGCATCTAGTACTCTGATATCATGTATATTTGATGTATATAATTATCTTATGGATGGATGGTTAGCACTACGGTGCTCTTGATGTATTTTATTGATAGCTACATTATTATGGGATGCAAGATCATTAAGTAAGATTGAGTGCATGTGTTTAGATATTTATATGTTGAATGGATGTTTATGATGAATGATTATGCTAGGGTTTGGAAATTTTAAGAAATATTAATTTATGCTCCGAAGGGTTGTAAGTCAGATTATTGATGTAATAAATGAAAGGTTTTAAATTGTGCATGAATTATATGATGTAGTTATTTATGTGTTTATAGATAACCTT
This sequence comes from Macaranga tanarius, assembly GCA_949673435.1. Lineage (NCBI taxonomy): Eukaryota > Viridiplantae > Streptophyta > Magnoliopsida > Malpighiales > Euphorbiaceae > Macaranga > Macaranga tanarius. The sequence goes on along the minus strand of CATIWO010025281.1, from coordinate 5,801 downwards.
AAAAGTTCAGTAAGTGTATTAAGAATTTATTAAGAATGATTACTGTTACATAATGAGTATTTGTGATTAATTAAAGGATAATGTGTGACAGTACCAATTTATCATGGTTAAAACTACAGGTCAAAAAGTGATTATTGTTGAAACTACATGGTACTTTTTTGTACTTTTCCCTAAATTTTAAACTAATTAAATTAAAAATACATAAAATTCTAAAAAAATTGAATATTATTTATTAGTTATTACAATATTATTAATATTGTGTATGTGTGTGTATATATATATATATATTAGAATTTTATACACACATATATATAAGAAAATAAAAAGATATATTCTTATAAAATTATATAAAAATTTAAAAAATTGACTAGAGCATTAAGAAATTATGTATAATTTTTCTTTTCATATTTATTATTATAAATAAATAAATAAATTTGTTATTTTTTCGTTATTATAAAATATGGTATTGATTTGTTATAAAAATAAACCGCACGTCATAAAATGAAACCATATGTATTTTTTCTTTTTCTAATGACTAAAATACCCCTTGCCACATCATCACTTTTAACGGCGTTAGGCGGTTTGACTCTATTTGCTAATAATTTGAAGTACAGGGTACCAATTTGTTATGGTTAAAACCACATATAAAAAATGATTAGGGTTAAAACCACATGACACTTTTTTGTACTTTTTCCTATAATGTATTACTAAAAAATTAAGGAATTCACTAATATATTTAAGTAAACCTCAGGGGATTTTAGTAATTTACCTTATATATTTTATTGAAAATGATATGAATATATTTATTTTTTAAAAAATATTAATAATAAATTAACAACAGTTGGTATCAGTTAGTTAGTATATAGTTATTATCGTTTAAGCATGGTTTGAATTCAAATACTTGAAATTAAATCAAAACGTTAATATTTTAATTCTTAAAAAAAAAATGGATGTGTGAACTCTCAAGTTGTCGAATTTTTCACGAGTTGTCCATCCTCATCGATTAGGATGTTGTTTCTAAGCATATTAGTTTTCTTTTGGTTCTGAAGAATTAATTAAAGTAAGACATTTTGATAGATTTGGGTCGATTTCGAATTAATCGCAATACCGAAAATATTGAATGCAAAATAAAAAATAAATAATGAATTTCAATAAATAATAAACCATGTATCTCACATTTTGTTAAAAGATTTTTTTTCCACAAGGAAGTCGACTTTATAAGTTAAAATAAATAAACTATGTATCTTAGCATTGGATGAGCTGGCAAAAGACTATTCTCGCTTAAACTAACGTCTCAAGTTCGAGTTCTAGTGAATGCAGTCACATTAAATAGTTATTGGAAGATTTTTACTGCCTCTATGGTTCTATTCAGGTCGAACTGGATTAGTCAAAGTCCAATTGGCTCTGGATACAAGTGGTTCACCAAAAAATAAAATAAAATAACAATCCACATTTTGGTAAAAAGATATTATTGTCATTTTTACAACCCCTGAAACTTGACATGTTTTACCATTTTATTCCTTCAACTTATAAATTAACCATTTTGACACTTTCACTTGTTAAAAATGTCACCTATAAATACTTTTCATATAGTTCAAGTATCTAAATATTTTTATTTCAATTCACAAAAAAAATATTTAGATTATTTAAATTGTACAAAAAGTGTCGGTAATTTTTATTTTTAAAAAGTCCAAGTATCTAAATAATTATTTTATAAGTTGAAGAGGTAGACTAATAAATATAACCATTTATATATTTATATATATATTAGAATGAGATTGAATTTGAAATTTATGCCAAATATTTGACAAAGAAAGTAGCATAGGTTTGATAAAGAAAAGTATGAGAGCTCCAAGAAACTTACATGAAAATAACATTTGATAAGAGGGATGCAGTGGAAACTCAGATGAAAATTCTTCTATCTAAATATGTTGATACACTGATGAAAAAGTTTGGGTCATTGCAATGACAGCAATGGAAGGCTGTGCCTACGAATCTATCTTTGTATCCTGACGAGAAAAAGCATAATTTTGATCAAAATGCCACAAGCACGACCAAAACTTAAAAGCTCCCTCTTGCTTAAATTATAATTTTAGTTTTAAGTTTCAACTATGGCATGTTCCTCTTAGGCCATGTGAGGGTAAATTACACAGACCGTCCCTAACTTTTGACCCATAGTCTACCACCGCCCTAAATATTTAATTCGTTACCAAAAAATCTCTAAATTATTATTGAATTACAACTAAAATCCTTCCGGCCATTTTTTTGCCTAATCACTCCCCGGAGCGCTGATGTGGACATACTGACATGCCACATCAATAACCTTTTTGAAAGTTGACTCTCCTTCTCCTTTTTGTTCTCTTTGCACCCTTAAACCTCCATTTCCTTCTTCTTCAGCTACCAAACTCTCCATCAAACACAAAACCCCTTCCAATCATCTCCTCCCTCCCACCGTTAATTCCACTGCTGGCATCATCGATATCAGCCGCCCTAAACCCCCAGCTTTTAAATTCCACCGAATCTGGACCGAACTCGACGAGATCCGTCTTCTTCAAACCCTTATCGTCTCAGTCGTACTCTAAGAAGCAATGGAGCTGCAACGATGACATTAGCAAAGCTAATTTTGATTCTAAGAATTATGTTAATTTTGGTGTTCGATATACAGAGAGGATTAATTTAGTTGAAGTTAAGGTTAATTTTTCCCCTGCTATTAATAATGATTTTGGGCCGTTGGATTTGAATGCCTTTGATAATGATGATGATGATGATGATGTGGATCATGATTTGGTGGTGAGGAAGAGGGGATTGATGGTGGGGGCTGGGTCGGCTAAGAATGTGGTGACGAAAAGATACTGAAGCATATAAGACATATTAAAAATTGGGTCATCATCATCTCTAAGCATCTCATTGTCATCCTTGCGAAACAGTTCGATGATGAAATAACCATCTAGTACTAAAATCTTGACTAACTAGTCCTGATTTGCTTCGACAGGTCCAGCATAGCAAGCACACACTTCTTCCTTCATGTCTCCAATTGCTTTGACGAATTCTTTCAGCATTAAGTCACCAAGGGGTGCTTTGGATAACAGGCCATTGAGGTACTTGAGTTTAATTTTTTCTGTTGCTTTTATCAGCTATTTTTTGCTATGGTGCCATGGCCCGATTGAGAAGGTGTTGGGGATATAAGCCTTTAAATTGAAGAAGAGGAGAAGGAGTTGGCGTCGACAACGCAAGAGGCAATGATTAGGATTTATGAGAGAATACAAGAGGTGGATGGCGAAAATGGAAAAAGAGGGGTTGATAATTATGAAATGTACTTTGATGATTGCGAAAATGGAAGAAAATAGGAGTGAAAGTAGCAGGTTCTACCTGCTTTCAATGGTCACAGCCTATAATACCTTAATCTCCATCTTCCTCTCAGACTCTAGCCTCTACTATCTCATCCCCTTCTGCTAAAAGATGATGTCGTCTTGATGAAGCTAGAAGTCTTATATGCCGGTACGTGCCAGAGGTGATGAAGGCATTGTAAAAGTAGGGCAACTATCAGAGGTGATAAAGGTTGCTGATGTGGCACGTCAGTATGTCCACGTCAGCGCTCCGGGAGTGATTAGGCAAAAAAATATCTGGAAGGACTTTAGTTGCAATTCAATAATATTTTAGGGAGTTTTTAGTTACGAATTAAATCTTTGGGACGGTGGTGGGCTATGGGTCAAAACTTAGGGACGGTCTATGCAATTGACCCGCCATGTGAAGAATCCACCATTTGTAAATAAATAAATAAATATTCGCTACTTATTAAAAAAAAATAGCCCACTACACCATTAATGGAATCTATTACCAGTATAACAATGAGTATCCAACACATAATTCTAACTAAATTATTTAATCAAAATAACATTATAAAGATAGTAAAAGTTTCACAACAATAAATTTAAAGCTCATTTAACTTTAAGTAATTCATTTCGATTTCAGGATCCAAATAGGACTGTAAAAATGACAAATATCTCTTAACAATTAATTTAATATTTCTATATACACCACAACATTGACATCAATTTCAAAAATATCATTCAAATGAAAATAGCTTTATACTAGTTGACATCAACAATTGTTCATGGTATAAATTTCTTTTCTTTTTTTGCATTTGTATTCAAGCATAATAAATTTTAAATTTAAGTCTTTTCAACTATTAATATTAGAAAATTTTATTATTTTTATAATATATATTATAAGAGAAAAAATTTATAAGTTAATACATTTTGAGTTTGGTGATTGTAAATGATAATTGGTAATACCTCTTTTATTTTTTTTTCAATTTTCATCAAACAAATAAAAGGAAGCTATGTGCTATTGCAGGTCTTCAAATCATAATCAAATGTCATTATTTTTGCTCAAATGACTCTTCTCCTTTTGACTTACAAGAAATATATATTGTATAGAAAAAATAACTTGTAATGAAAATTCATATTTTTTCTTCAAGGAATGAGTCACAAAATGTGTTATCATTGAGTAGAAAAAAGGAAATGGCCAAATACCTCATTTCACCCCTAAACTTTACCGTTTTCGTCTATTGCACACCTAAACTTTTTAAAGTTACAATAGAACATCTGAACTTTCATTTTGTGCCTATTTCACCCTTCATTCAACTTTTTTTGAGGCTATTAAACACATACATTGTCAGCGTGGACCTGCACGTGTTTACAGTTTCTTGCAGGCACGTGAAGTCAACAAAGCATGCTGATGTATATTTGTCAAGGGACTAAACTAAAACGTACAAAAATTAAGGGACTAAAATAATTAAAGTTTGAAAATTTTGTTTAAATTACACCATCTTCAACCTTCATTTTGGATAAAAAAAAACCTCTATTATTGAACAACATCACTCAACAATATGGAATTAAAATAACCATAAACCATACACACCAGCAGCCACCACCACTCTAACATCTCTCGCCGGCTGCTGCTCCTGTATCTTCACTATCACCTGCACTAGCCACCACCACCAGCCACAACCACACACACCGTTCAAGAATAAAAAACCTTTATCTGTTCCTTTCGCTGCCTATAATATAAAGAATTGATTGTATCCGCATTCGAAGCAGAGAATCTAGTGAATTAAGCAGAGCCATGAGCTATAATAGTAGGAAATAACGCTGAACTAGATAAAGCAACCATGTCGTGTGTTGGAGGAGGCATTTAAGGTCTTTGATACAAAAATTACTGATCCTAAAGCACACCCAGATCAATCCTCAGACCAAAACCTCTACTGCTCAGCTCTAATCTCCTGTTCTTCACCTTTACCGACCTCAATTTCAATTCCTCAACACTCGGACTCATCTTGCTCCTTAAATTCATCCTCCAAATGAATGATTATTCTGAATTTTTTCAACCTCTTGGAGAACATTGACTTTTGGAATATCACAGGATCTCTTACCCTTACTTTTAAAGTCGTCAAATGAGGCATCTCTTCCAACTCACCAACACTTATATTCCTTCGATTATTAATGATCCCTTCCGCCTCCCATTGATTAAAGTTGTTCCTCATGTACAATTCTTCCAGATTTGTCAGTTTGGATAATACATTTGTTGGAATAACTTCAAGTTTGGAACAATTGCTTAAATCTAGCAACTTCAGTCAGCTCAATTGCTCAATTTCTCTTGGCAACTCAACAACGAAGGAGTCAGCAAAACTAAGCACTTGTAATTGCTTCAGCTCTCCAATGATAGTTATGCTATTGTCCAGTTGGCATCGATGCAGACACAAGGTATGTATGTTTGCTAGCAAACCAAGTGATAAAGGC